>OZ020508.1:112749726-112929726 GCA_963971375.1 Platycheirus rosarum
TTCTGAATAAAATTAAGATAAAATTGATTTAAGACCCAAAAATTAAATAATTAACGAAATTAATTTCAATGAGTTAAATCGAATTTATGAACAACTAAGAAGTGTAGAGTGTCGAGTTCTATCACTCGAAAGTGGGTTTTATATATTTGTATATCTGACTTACTTACAGCAGTAGTTTAATTTTTCGAAAGTAAAAAATAAAAATACAAAAAATACAAAAAATAAAACACTTTCTCTTCGTATTCACTAGTCAAACTTTACACAAAGTATGTGCTTAATATGGCAAAAACCCGCAGCTGATTTTATATTTTTTTGTTTGTCTGTCAGCTTTCCCATAATTTCGAATGCTTTTTCTTCTTACACTATGTAGGCTTTTGCTGGAGAAAAAAAATCTGTCTCTTTTTTACTGGTCAGTGGAAATCTTATTCTAAACTTTAAACTTGATGGGTTCTCGAGGATCAAGTCATCACCGGAAAACCGAATGTTTATGCATGTATTACAATTAATGCGTTTCCATGTCCATGTCCATCCATGTGATGATGATAGTGACATTATATGCAATAACCACACTGAAAGAAAGAAGGAAGGAAAAATACTGTTTATTTTACATTAGTTATGATAAATGTGTTTTAGAAATGCAGCAGCTGTCCACTTTGGAACCTTCTAGTTTGGTAACCTTCTAGTTTGGTGTTGCCAATTGTTACTAAAAAACCAGCTCCAACAAAGTGATAGGTTACTAAGAGTATATAAATTCAACCACCTGTTGCATCCAATTCCAATTCATATTTGCATTTGCATATGAAATTCAATTTCAATGAAGAGCTAGCTGGAGATACACACTGTAAAGGAAATAAACACAAGTCGTATAGTACGTACCTACATATATGTAAAACGGATGATGCCATTTGCACTCGTGCACACCTACCTACATATTCCAAGTTTCCAACCTTATGTTACTATCACTGAATGCAATTCTGTTTTCCGTTTGAATGGTCAAAATAACAAAACTGTGACACAGTGATTTGTTTTCACTTTTACGACCTCAGACATGGATTGAACACTCTACCCTATAGATTCCAAAGGAAAACAATAACATTGAATAGAAAAGCTCCACATTAAACAAAATGAACACCGACCAACTCACGTTGGTGTTTTGATATCCACCAGTAGGTACCATGTGTGCGGGCAATAGCTGCTGGTTTGTTATCAATTCCATTAACTGGTAACTCCAAGGCTCGGGTAAGCCACTACCACCACGCATCGGAGCATTGTTTTCCCTTTCAATTTGTATCGTATCTTTCGTATCTTTATTCCGGATATACGATGTAAAGAGAAACTTTTTTTTATCAAAATGATAGGTAGCTGACGGACTGGCTGGGCGACTTTAATTCAATTTCAATAATTTAATTCAATTCAATTTTTCTCCGATTTTATTATCGACACTACCGGGAATTATACCGAATACAAAAATATACAATAATGAACCCACGATACCGAGTTTTAAGCTTCAACTTTCATTTCCTCGTAAAAGACTTAAAAGTCATACAAAGAAGAATACAAAAAAGAAGAACACAATTAGGAAATTGTGTTGGACCATAAGATACATAGTTGTTGTTTTAATATTCCCATTCTGATGTATGGATAATCGCAAAACACCGTTATGTTGTAAGAAGAAAGGTTCTGATATGAGAAAGTTGCGCTTTAAAATTTCTGAGACTTGAGGGCACCATGCGTGCTGTAAAGCCTATCCCAAAAAAATGCAGTCGGAAGTTTCCCTTTTCTTCGTTTTCGCTGTCGCTATCACTTTACCATTAACATTGTGACTTTGTTGTTATTATTCAAATGCCACAGCGAAAGAGAAACTGATATATTTTTGAACCCGTGACGTTAAGTTATCAATTCTATTGGTAGTGGATGGTAGATTTGTTTTTTGGTTAAAGAATTATGCCACAAGCCAAAGAAAGAAAGTGAAAACTAAAAGAATTTAATTGGTTATAAATGTTGTGATTGTAAATACACGTACAATGTACATATCTTTTTTCATTCGAGGAAATTGAAGAGGGAAATTAATTGTTTGATTTGCATTTAGAAGGAGTTTTAGAGGTTTTTGAACTTTATACTTTATATGCGAAACTCTCAAAAATTAGTCATCATGTTCGGATTATTTCTGATAATTAAAAAAATCACAAAAATCCAATTGTGGATCGTTGGGAGATTAAGATAACTTTGGCGCCATCAACTAATAACGGTTTCTTATAGAAAGAGCTTTTAAAGAATGCAGTCATTTCAATATTGCAGTCAATTGAATAAAAAGAATTATTTTTAAATAATTTGACTTCACAAGAGTACCTACTTAAACGTAAAAAAAAATTTAAGTTAATTTTGAATTCCTTAGTAAACTAAGTCTTGGGGAGGCTTTACTTTCCTAGCATTTTTCAAGTCTGTCGATGGTAATATAATTTATCATTGCAGTCTTTTGTCTACTTTCAAGGCTTTTTACTGCTTGATGTCATTTGACTACTTTGAAGTCGTTTTACTGCTTGATGTCCTTTTAGTGCTTTGGAGTCTTGTTTACATTTCTTGGATACAAATACAACACAGCTCTTCCATCTTCAGCAGCTGTAGAATTCTTAAGTGTAAGACGTGGATCCCTTTTAGACTCAAATTTTCCAAAAAAAAAAAGTGAATTGTGATTTAAAATAAATTACACAACTGGATCGCACGTCCTTGCTCATATGTGCGGCCACATCGTCGAATAAATTTAAAAAAATGCACGACTGGGTCGCACGAACTTGTTTTTATGTTAGATAATTGCTTAGTGACTGCATATGTATGTATGTATGTATATACATGTATATACATTAAGAGTGTGGATCTTAAGCTCGTAGAGGCCGGACGTCGAGGTGCGCACACAAATAATTAAACAAAAGTAAAAAAAAAATTATTGCGCATTGTTATCGCGAGTGTTTAAAAAAAAACACTCGTTAGAGAAATTGCAAAAACCCCTCGCGTGTGCTGTAAAGAATAAAATAATATCCACTCGCGTCGTTGGATGAAAGAAAAAGATGCTCACTCGCGCTGTGGAAAAAAATAAATAAATAAAACGCACTCGCATAGCAAATTATCCTATTATCTGTCCCAAGACCTTTGTGCTTAACTGCCTCCTTCTTATTTACTGTAGGCATCGTATGACCATCTCTTGCGGTAAATGGATAAGGGCATCTGAGTTTGTCCTATTGTGATGAATATTTAAATTGATTTTTTGTATGCAAGCTGTCTTATGGGCATAACAGTTTTTTTTATTACAGAAATTAATTTGGATTTTCACTGCATGGTTCGACTTGGTCAGAATTGTGTTTTGTATGTAAGTATGTATTTTTAAATTGTAAGTGATTTTCGTGTCGTGTATTCTAATGTTCGCGGCCTAAGAAAGAATTTCTTTCACATGTACGTCTACACTGTTCAATACAGGCCAGCTGTTTTGGCATTAAGTGAAACCGAGTTTGGAGTAAATACTGATTTATCAGAATTTGCTCTACATGGGTATAGCTTGGTACCATTACTCTTTTCCCATCATGGTCTCGTGGTCTATGTTAGGAATGATATTGCTTGCCAGAGCCTTTCCAAATATGGGAAATGTTCCAACACGGACTTTAACTTCTTATGGCTCAAATTCACTGTCTGCAAGCATGTCATTCATTATTGTTTTATTAACAGGAGTCCAAATCTTGACAGTAATTTGACTTGTAACGAGTTTGATGCACTGTCTGATTCCATCTCGAAAATTGTTCCCCTTTGTCCTCGCACTGAAAACGTTATTGCGGGCGATTTGAATGCACACAATTCCAATTGACTCCGCTATTCAGGTCAGACAACACCCGAAGGAAGGTATGTCGAGCTCTTTGCCGGTTTACATCACCTTACTCAACGCAACGATGTGCCAACGCGTATACCGGATGTTGCTGGGCAAGCCGCCCATACTCTTGACTTGTTTCTTACTTCTCACCCTGATAAATATACCATTAGTGTAACTTCTTCATTTGGCACTTCAGACCATTGTATCATTTCAGCTAATTTCTCATCCTCCACCCATCCAGTTAAAGAAAAACTTCCCACCAGGACCGTTTTGCAATACGAGAAAGCCAACTGGGACGGCCTGAATATTTTTTTCAGAAACTTTAACTGGTCACTATGCTTCCTCGATAGTGACATTGATGCCAGTGCTGAAATGGTCACAAATGTGATTCTTCTAGGGATGCGTGCTTTTATTCCTAACGCAGTAAAAAGCATCAAGTCTAAGGAAAAGTCCTGGTTTGATTCTGAGTGTAAAGAAGCTATCACGCTCAAAGAAGTAAGTTTCCGATCCTACAAAGCCAACCCTACAGAGGAAAATCGGAAAAAGCACAAACAAGCAAGGAACTCATGCAACTCCGTTATTAAAAGAACCAAATTTTTGCATGACCAACAGTTACGGCAAAAAATTCTGCAGTGTCCCAAAGGCAGTACAATTTTTTAATCATTTGTAAAAAATATTAAAAACTCAACATCTTCGGTTCCAACGCTCATCGACAGTAAGAAACCAATTGTTTACTCTTCAGAGAAGGCAAACTTGTTCGTCGCCCATTTCGCTGCCAGCTCCACGCTGCCTAACTTACCGAACAGTGGAACAAATCTTTACATCGCTTTGGTGAAAGCTCTTGATATTTCCAAGGCATTTGATAGAGTTTGGAATGAAGCTCTCTTATCGAAAATGCGTGCTTTTAGGATCGATAATACTCTTGTTCGTTGGATTACAAGCTATCTTCTGGACCGTTCAATACAAGTTGTATTGGACGGTATCAAGTCTGATTCCCACAATATAAATGCTGGTGTACCCCAGGGCTCTTAATAAATGATCTTCTGTCTGTTACTTCTAATCCACTTAACTGTTTTGCTGACGACTCTAGCCTCAGCTTTTCATATTCGTTCCATAATTCACGTCCTTCGCCTTCGGACGTACAAGTGCAACGGTGCCGTATGTCAAGCTCATTAAAATCCGATTTATACAGCATTGTCAAATGGGGTAATAGGAATCGTGTGGAGTTTAATGCTTCGAAAACTCAATGCTGTCTTCTGTCGTTAAATCTAAACATACCCCCAATGCCATTGTCCATGAATGGCACTTACATCGAAGAAACCGAAAAGCTCCCAGTACTCGGTATGTGTGTTAACGACGACCTCCGTTGAAACGATCATATATTTGAGATCGCTAAGAATGCTGCTAAGTGCTTAGGTTTTCTGTATCGGTGTAAGAAGTATTTTCCCCATCTGATCTGGCTACAATTTATCAAGCGTTTATAAGCCCTAAACTCGAGTATAACTCCCACCTCTAGGCAGGTGCTTCACAAACATCGCTTCACCTGCTTGATAGAAAACAAAATCGAGCGTTAAGATTGATCTTTAAAAAAAAATGTTCAATCGAAGTAGCCAGTTGCATTCCTCCCCTTAAAATTTTCTCCCGTAATACTCGTCTCGCAAGGAATTCAAAGGGAAACAACGTGTGACGCGCTAGTTACATATATGACACATTCTTCCCCATCAATTTTAGATATCCGGCTAGCGGATAACTTTTAATTCAAAACTCTTCATGCAAAATATAATGCACAATCTGCCTGCACATTCCTTCACAAGGCAGACCGTGTAAGAAAATATCTTTGTTGCGTGCAAACGGTTATTTTGCTGACAATCATATTTAGATTAAGTTCATCATGAGAAAATAATTGTAAAGATAGAGTTGAGTTGTTTGCGGGCTACGATTAAGAACAGACGTAAAATAAAAATACTTCCTCTTTACTTAAATAATCTTTGTTCGATCTTTTTATTCTTTGAAATCTTTTTTAAAAACGTGATTCCGAAAAGGTAAAAGTTAAATGGCGCAGTCGGTAGGATCCTTTTAAATAAATAAAGAAAGGATCTAGTGAAACTAGCTACCTCGAAAAATCTCGAAGATTAAAGAGTGACTAATTATATGAAATAATCTCGAAAATATCGAAAAGATAACGAGAAAGTGAACATTCAAACCAAAATAAAAATCGAAAAAGATAAAATTGTGGTTACGAAAAAAAAATAGATCAAGAAAAAAAAATCGAAAAGATTAAATTGTGGCTAAGTGAAAATCGACGAAGACAAACTTGTTTAAATAAAGAGAAGTGTTAATGATTACAAGGAGTAAGAAACAAAATAAATTTGACGTAAGCCGAAATTTGCACGAAATCGAAATGGAAGAAGCCAACAATGAACTACAGCAACAACAGCAACTGCAGCAGCAACAGCAGCAACAGCAGCAGCAGCATCAACTCCAACAACAACTTAGATTACGAGAACAGCAATTGGAACAGCTAAACAATGCTTTTCAAAATCTACAAACAAAAGAGACAGCACGGTCAGACCTAGAGAGGGTTCTTCGTGAGGTATCTCATATGACGACATTTTCTGGAACCAATGAAGTTACCATTAATAGCTTCGTTAAAAAAATAGAATATTACATTGCTGACGAACTCGACTTAACAACAAAGAAATATATGGTGAGGACCATATACAACAAAAAAATACAAGGCCGAACAAAATAAGTGCTGATCAACATAAAAGATCCGGAAAATCGGTATGAGATAAAAAAGACAACTGAAACTCCACTTCAAACCAGACACCGAACCATCCGAGTTATACAAATCCATTTATGCAATCAAAGCAAATAATGTAGGTGAACTTTTAAATGAAGTACAAAAAATTAAATACAAAACAGATGAGCTTAAAGAATTTCATAAAGGCAATAAAGCCATAGATTTAAGTAACGTACGTAGATTCTATGAAAGTGAATATTATAAAAGATATATGCCAAGGCACTTTGCTTGAAAAAAATTATGAGTTAAATGACGTAGATAAAATATTTGAAATTATGATGACGATTCTTGTATAAAAGATGAATTTAAGAAGTGTAATAATCGACCTAGTAGAAACAATAATAGCAAATTTTTTAAACATCAAAGTAGTTCAGGTCAAAATAATAATTATCAAAATAATAGACCCATACAGCAGAATTTTTCACAGACTAGGCAGGGTTCAGGCCAAAATCGCTTTCAACAGAACCCATTTTCTAATCAAAATGCATGGCAAAATAGAAATATAGGTCAAACTCGTTATCCACAGAATAATTTTCATACAAACAGTTACAATTATAACAATAATAGAAACTCAGGTATAACTATAATAATTCAAGGCAATTTTATAATAATAACGGAAATTCGGGGCAAAACCGCCTTCAGCAGTATAGAAGTTCAGGGTATTCGGGCCAAAATCGCCAGCAACAGAATATGTCTAACAATGATTAACCAATGTCAATTGGAAACATAGAAAACAATAACGAGGTGAATCATACTGAGTTTCTTATCAACTAGCCTCGGATGACCTACCAATTATAGAAATCACAATAAATAATAAAAAAATATACCGCTCTTATAGACACAGGCTCTTCACATCATTAATGAACAAATTCAAGATTTAAGTTTTAATAAAATAAAACCCTTAAGCTTCACCACCATAAGTGGTAAAGACATAATTAGTTACGAAGTACATACTCCTACTCCCGAAGAATTTAAATTCCTAGCAAATACAACAATTAAATGGAAGGTAAAAGACCTACCAAACAGGAGGTACGATTTTCTTATAGGAATAGATCTACTCAATAAATTAAATACTCTCATTGATTTAGAATTAAACACAATAAGCTTAAACAGTCAAACCTTAAACATAATAGGTAATCCGTACACATACGACGAAATACATACTTTAGAGATGGTAGAAGATAATGTAATTAATAGATTAAAATTTGATTATTTGAATACAGAAGAATACGAAGCCATTTCTAAAATTATAAAAGGTTTAACAAATTATTTTTTAAAGAAGGTGATAAGTTAACTAGTACCCCAATAATAAAACATGAGATTAAAACAACTACAGATGTTCAAGTTAACGCAAAATTATATAGGTATCCCCCTAAACATGAGCAAGAAGTAAGAAGATAGATATCTGAAATAGAAGAGCAAGGAATAATCCGTAAAAGTAGATCAAAATATTCAAGTCCTTTAATAGTCGTTCCGAAAAAGAATGATAGCTCTGGAATTCAAAAGTTTCGTATAGTCATAGACTATAGAAAATTAAATGAAATCACCATAGATGACAAACAACCACTTACTAATATGGACGCCATATTAGACAAGATGGGAAGGTCAAATTATTTTACAACAATAGATCTTGCCAAAGGCTATTATCAAATATTAGTCAAAGAAGAGGATATTCCAAAGACAGCCTTTGTAACTCCTCAAGGTTTATATGAGTTTGTTAGAATGCCATTCGGCTTAAAGAATGCCCCAGCGACATTCCAAAGGCTAATGAATGAAATTCTAAGAGACTTCATAAATGTTTCATACTTCGGTTGAAGAACACATTCGAGCAATAACAGCAATATTTAAAGTTTAAGAAATTACGAACTAAAAATTCAAATAGATAAATGTAGCTTCATGAAAAAAGAAACGCATTTCTTAGGTCATGTTCTTACCGAAGAAGGATTTAAGCCAAATCCTGATAAAATAAAAGTCATTGAAAATTTGGGATTACCACAAACTCAAAAGCAAATAAAAAGCTTCTTAGATCTAAGTGGATTTTATAGACAATTCATAAGAGATTATGCAAAAATTGCACAGCCTATAACAAAATATTTAAAGAAAGATACAATAATAAATACGAAAGATCCAAATTATATAGCAGCTTTCGAGAAACTTAAAAGCCTTATTTGTTCTCATCCTATTCTAAGATTTCCTGATTTAAAAAAAAAACAATTTCAACTAACAACAGACGCCTCGAGATATGCGTTAGGGGCAGTTCTGTCACAGGAAGGGCACCCAGTGTGTTTTGCTTCCAGAACACTCAATAAGCAAGAAATCAATTATTCCGCAACGGATAAGGAATTCTTGACAACAATGTGGTCAACTGGTTATTTTCGACCATACTTGTATGGTAATAAATTCAAAATTTATACGGACCACCAACCAATAAAATATTTACATTCCAAATATAAAGGTAAAGATATGTCTCCTAGACATCAAAGGTGGCTTTTAAAATTAGGAGAATATAACTTCGAGATAGAGTACTTAAAAGGAAAGGATAATAAAGTAGCAGATTTTCTTAGTAGAATTGAAATTAATGAAGACGTTAAGTCTGAAGAAGAGAAGCAAAGTATGTGTAATAACTTTTCAAAATTGTATGAAGATGATGTTTCAGAAATAGGATTACTATTTAATTTAGAGGAAGATGAAAACAATGAAAATGAAACAACTTTTGCTACCATAGATTCCGCAGAAGAAGAATTGTTAGATCACATTCCTATTAAAGAAGAAATTGTGAATAAGTATAAAACTCAAATTATACTTACTAATAACAAAGTCTAGGAAATAGAAATTATTTAAATTTATGGTAAAATAATAATATATATTGCAGAGTACGATTTTGATAATGTAAGTGATATATTTAGAAGATTCATAAAAAAGGGTTTATAAGTATATATTCAGAGTTAAACGATAATAAGTATAATGTAGTACAGGAAAAATTAAGGGAATTATTCTCAAACGATAATCAGATAAAGTTTATAAAATTTTCGTACCGAGCACAAGATATAAAATTAGAAACAGAAACAGTTAAACAAATTTCACTTTATCATGTTAAGGAAAGTTTACACTCAGGTATACAAGAGACATTTAATGGTATTAAGTATAAAATTTACTACCCAAAACTAATGGAATTAATACAAATCATTATAAATCAATGTGGGTTGGCAACACTGTTGTAAAAGTGATTGGTTCAGTATTAATATCGCTCTGTAATATTTTTAATTTTTAATAGTAAATTACTCGTAATTTTCATAAAAAGGCAATAAAGTTCGAATTTGTAGTCAGTTCTTATACGCGCTACCAAAATATTTTGCTGATTAAAAAGGTAAAACTAGCAATTAAGCAAGAAAATAAAATAACTTGGCTGATTACGGTGTCACATGAACGAATACAAAAGAAAGGTCGACCAAACTTCTCCCGAAAACTTTCTCAATCCGAACCCACAATCTACTCACCGAGCGACAAAAATAAACAACCCCGTTTTTAACATGACCATCTCGGATGCAGATCTCATAAAAATAAAGCAAATCATCGATACATCACTACAAAAAGAGCTCTCAGTAGCGACCGCCAAACTAGCTACAAAAGACGACTTTGTTAAGTTGAATGAAGAAATCAACGCTTTACGCCTACAGAATGAGGATCTCACCAAGAAGATACATCACTTTGAAGAGAGGTGCGAGATGTTGGAGGATGAGCTCGAGATGCAAAGTCGAATTCTACGAGGTAAAAACATTATCCTCACTGTTCCAAACAACTTTGATCTTCGAGAGAGAGTTCAAGACATTAGTCAACTTCTGCTTGGCGACCCAAACCAAATCACTGAGTCTATAAAAATAAGTGAAAATAGCACTGTTACCAAATTAAAAATTAACACTGGTTCTATCGAAAATGCAACAAAAATGATGAAAAATTCTTCAAAACTAAAGGGCACAGGTGCTTTCATCCAAAGAGATCTAACAAAGCAGATGCAATTCAAACGCCGTATTCTTCTTGGCTACCGAAAAATAATAAAAAATAAAAATCTGAATGAAGCTGTTCAAATAAAAAACAACTCGCTTGTGGTAGCTGATAAAATATTTTATTTAAATAATTATAACAATATAAAATATAAAAACTATAATGGCGAACAACAACTTTGCGAAATGTTTGGAGATCTCAACTTCGAACCTGTCAAACTATTGAAAATGTCAAGTAGACGTCAAAATAATTTATATAAACCAGTCAGGCAAAATGGCTCAGAGATGCCACTTAGGCAGAATAGTGCTAGTAGTAGTACAATAGTACAAAATTGAAATAATTATGCCGTCAGCTCAATATTTTCAAGTAATAGTAATATTTTATCATATAATGTGTCAGGCCTTAATAATAAGCTATTGTTTGTGGATTTTTTTGAATATGTTAAAAGTTTTGATGTATTTTTTTTGTACGAAACTCATATAACGTTAGAAAATTTTAACAAGTTTACTAAATATTTTAATGGTTTCAAATTAACTTGGAAAGCTGCAGTGAGAACATACTCCAGAGGACGGGCTAGTGGTGGGACTCTCTATGGAATTAAAATATCACTTTTAAAAACCTACGACTTTGAGGAACATGAAGGAATCACGATTGTTAAACTATTACGAAAGCCAAATCTTATCATTATTCCTTGTTATATTAACTACAGCATATGGAACGAAGACTTCGAACGACTCAACAACATCATGATGAATATGGCGAATAAGAGTATTTTATTGATTGGAGATCTTAACGCCAGAATAGCTAATTTACAAGTAACAGCAAGCCGCAGTACAAATAACACAGTTTTAAATCTCAGTCATAGAGTATCAATGGACGATGTATGTAATCAAAAGGGAACACATTTATTGGAACTTATGCAGATGTTTGATTGTACAGTTTTAAATAAATGTATAAATGGTGATACCAAAGGTCAGTTTACACTTCTTGGAGGGCAAGGAAAATCAGTCATCGACTGTACTGTATGGTTAATAATGACTGGCATGATCTAGTGAAGAAGTTTGAAGTGCAAAGCAAAATCTTCTCCGACCACATGCCAATTACAGTGGAATGGGTTAATGAATATGCTACAATTGGAAAAAATCTCGATCTACTGCCGCGGCTGAAATGGAATCAAGACATTTGTAATGTTTTTCAGCAGAAATTGGATGAAAATCTGACTTCTGTAGATATTTCTACAGAATCAACGGAAATAAGTGCAAACAAACTCATTGCTTGCATTAAGAGCTCCACAAACAACACTATCTCACACAAATCTTCAAAATTCAAACAAAAATGGTTTGACAAAGAGTGTATGCTTGCTCGGAAAAAAACGTTTATTCTGTTAAATGCACTGAGAAACTCTTATAGCCAAACACTTAAAAAGTGGTATTTAGAAGCGAATGCAGCATTCAAGAAGCTTTGTCTCCAAAAGAAATCTACTTTTGAAAATAATCAGGCTCGTACACTGGGCCAAATTAAGAACTCAAAGGAATTCTGGAAGACTGTCAGAGAGATAAATGGTACAAAACATACAATTGGATTAGGAATGTCCGCTGATGAGCTATCTACTCATTTTAAATCTCTTTTATACGGCCAATATGACGTAAGATTCTTGTATGCTGAACCATGGTTCTCCGATGACATTTTGGATTCTGAACTCACTATTGAGGAATTGAAATCTGCAATTTTCAAAGGAAAAAACGGAAAAGCCCCTGGAGAAGATGGAGTTCCGTACGAATTCTTTAAGAATGCCACCGAAACTTTCCACAGACAACTTCAATCCCTTTTTAATAAAATATTTTCGACAGAAGAAGTGCCATCATCATTCAAAAGGTCAGTAATTTTCCCAATATACAAAAAAGGTGACTTGAACAATGCTGAAAACTACCATGGCATCTCCTTCATGAATGTTCTTGCAAAATTATTTTGTGGTATTCTTGTAAATAGATTAGAGACAGAGGTAGAGGTTAACAGTGCCCTGTCAGATTTTCAAGCTGGATTTCGGAGAAATTACTCGACAATTGACCACATTTTCACGCTTACCTCAATTGTTAAAGCATTTCAAGCAAGAAATAAAAAAGTGTATGCTTTCTTCGTGGATTTTAAGTCTGCATTTGACCTTATAAATCGAAATGCTCTCTTTTATAAGCTCTCAAGGCTAAGATTATCTACAAAATTCATTAATGTTTTAAAAGCACTATATTCAGAGTCAAAAGCAGCTGTATGGGACGGTTCCACTTACTCAGATTGGTTTGAAACAGATAACGGAGTAAAACAAGGCTGCCTTCTGAGTGCGCTATTGTTTTCGCTTTTTATTAATGATGTGGTTGAATACCTGCCTGGAGGGATTCGAATAGCCGATACAAACATAAATGTTCTAATGTATGCTGATGATCTGGTGTTGCTTTCAGAATCTCCAGAAAACCTTCAACTGAGGATCAATAGACTCGCGGAATACTGTCAGCAGTGGGGTCTTGTAATCAACACAAACAAATCAAAAGTAATGATATTTAGCCGTTCAACGAGAAAACAAACCACATACAATTGGTTCTATAATGGTACTAGTTTGGAGATTGTAAACGAGTATAAGTATTTGGGTGTAAAACTAAGCCGAACGTTAGATTTTAACGTGCATCTTGCAGAAAAATCAAATTCATCACATAGCCTACTCAACATGTTTTGGAGAACGAAGTACAAAATATATGATGCTGTCGTTAAGTCTACTCTTTGTTATGCTGGACAAGTCTGGGGTATTGACGAATACGAGTCCGTCGAAAAGTTTCAAAGAAACTTTTTAAAAAAGCTCTTTAACCTACCACTGAATACGCCAAATTATGCAATTTATGTTGAAACAGGACTTCCTAAACTTTTCACATATACTCTGAAATTGCAGGCCGACTACATAACCAAAGTACTCTCTTATTCAGATACCCGTCCGGCCAAGAAAATGCTGTTATACGAGCTAAGGAACGAGGATTGGTGGTGGTCTAAATGGAAACGAATAGATTGTGAAGAAGTCGTCTCAATGGACTCAAACAATATAAATTTGGTCAAAGACCAACTATATCGAATTATTCAGAATCATGAAAATTCTGTTCATGATGAGTTTGCAGCGAAAGTTCAAAAATCAGAGAGCAGAATTTTATACTCGCAGCTTAATATTAATTTACTTGAGAAGAATTACTTTAATGATGTATATAGTTATAAAGAAATATCTCTAATTTTCAAAGCACGATGCGAACTACTCTATCTAAATGGAAGCCCTTACAACGGAAGTTTTAACCAGTTCTGTTCATTGTGCAACCTTAAAGCAAAAGAAGACTGTTTTCACTTTTTAAGTATTTGTCCAATTTTTTCTCCCCAACGTCTTGTATACTTCGGAAAGAAAACCTTAACTATGCAAGAAACAATTGTAATTTTGAACGAGTTCAACTGGAAAAACCTTTGCAAATTTATATTAGAACTGTGTAGATATAGAATGCTATTGATAAACGAATATGTATAAAAACTATTAAAAAAAAAAAAAAAAAAAAACACATTTATATTAATATGTTTAATGTAATAAACAAAATTTGTTAACCGAGCTGACGGCAATGCCATAGCTTTAAATTCATTAAATTATAATACAAACGAACATAAAATTGAATAAAATGAATTAAAAATTGAAAATTGAAATTGAATTGAATTGATATAAATCAATGTGAAGTTTGCCAGCGGGTTAAATACGATAGGAAACCGATTAAACCAAAGCTTAATTTAACAGAAAACCCGTCAAACATAAATGAAATTATACATGTAGATACATTCGTAATTCTTAAATGCAGTTTTTTAACTATAATTGATAAATTTTCCAAATTTGGATTTGCCTATTATTTGTCAGACAGAAATCATATAACAATAATAGAAGAACTAGAGAGTCATTTTGCTAAATCAGGAAAACCAAAAAAGATTGTAGCTGATAATGAGTTTAATTCAATTCATATTAAAGAATTTTTACAAAACGGAAATATCCATATTCATTTGACTAAACCCAATTCCCACACCGGAAATTCCGACGTGGAATTTCACAGCACCTTGTTAGATAAGTGTAGGATTTTAAAATTAAATGCAGTAAACGTTTCAGTTAAAAGACTAGTGCAACAAGCAATTAGAAATTATAATGAAAGAATTCATTCAACAATTAAAAACAATCCAGCTATAGTACAATTTTGGATTGGATGTAGAACATATAGAAATTATTCAATCCGAACTTAAACATCTTAAATATAAAATACAAATGCTTATTCCAATTGAAAAAAAGACATAAAAGAGGGCTCGCAAACATTGTCGGAAGTGCATCTAAATGGTTGTTTGGAACGATGGATGAAGAAGACAGAGTTAGCATAGAAAATCGTTTTTTGAATCTTGAAATAAATAATCATAATGCTATAAGCAATAATAATCAACAGGTAGTTATAAATGATCATTTTAACAAAACCTTCCAACAATTAAAAACAGTTTTAGAAAAAGATAGGGCAGTTATACTGGGTCAATTAAATAGTGTATCAAGTAATGTAATCCATAACAATTTATTTTATGACCAATATTTTAAGCTACAAATTGTAAAAGAAAAAATTGAGCATGTACAACATAACGCAAAATTGTGACGAAAGAAATTTGAATGTAACGGGAAATATTTTAATTAACTTTAATAATTGTGAAAAAAGAATTTTAGACCATTATTGGACAAATGTAAAAGAAATATTTCAAGATCGATTTTATTATCCAATGAATAAGACTTTTACAAATTTTAGCAGCAAAATAACCCTAGAAGATATCAAATTTGAAAATGAAAATAACATTCAAAAATTGAAGAATTGCAGTATCATAAGAATATATCTTATGGAATTAACTTCACGTTAAGTATGTTTTTAATTATTTAAGTTATTTTCAGTTTTATTTTACAAAAAAAATTAATAATAAAATTCAGGAGAATTTAAAACTAAGGGGGGAGAAGTTACATATATGACACATTCTTCCCCATCAATTTTAGATATCCGGCTAGCGGATACTTTTAATTCAAAACTCTTCATGCAAAATATAATGCAACAATCTGCACATTCCTTCACGGAGCAGACAGTGTAAGAAAATATCTTTGTTGCATGCAAACGGTTATTTTGCTGACAATCATATTTAGATTAAGTTCATCAGGAGAAAATAATTGTAAAGATAGAGTTGAGTTGTTTGCGGGCTACGATTAAGAACAGACGTAAAATAAAAATACTTCCTCTTTACTTAAATAATCTTTGTTCGATCTTTTTATTCTTTGAAATCTTTTTTTAAAAACGTGATTCCGAAATTCTTGCACGAGTTGGATTTTGTAAGCCTGCAAAATCTTCCATGATGGATGCGCACATCTCCAATTGTTGCGCGCGATGGCGGATGCAATCATTGGGGTCTTCTTCGATACTCTGCTCCACCGAAACGAACCATTATTTTGGTAATAAATATTTTTTTCTCAGAAAATTCTTTAATTTTTTTAATTAGTTTAAGATTTTTCTCGAAAAAATTAAGTGTGGAATAAAATTTGAAAACTAAATGTATATCGAGAAAAAACAAAACTATTGAAAATCGTTCGACCAATTTTTTTAAAAAGTCGTTTTTTTTTTAAACTTTTCGAAAAATATTTTAATTTTTTTTCTAGTATGTCATTATAAGGAAATCTGTTGTTTTCATCTATCAAAATTATTTGAAAAAAATCAATCAACCCATTTTCAAAACATTTCAAAAACAAATTTTTTTTTTTAAATATTAAAAAAATCGAAAAAAAGCTTTTGAAAATTATGAAATGCAATATTAATTAAATTATAAATGACTTTCCGTGTCCAAAATTTTATTGAAATCGGGATAATAGTTTACGATAAAAGCGCTTTTGAAAATACTGGTTATATGAGAGGTACCGTTATAGAACAAATTTCGAAAAATTCGTTCTAACTGAAAGATAAAAAATAGCATCCTGAAAGTTTTATCAAAATCGTTAGAACTGAGCAAAAATGAAAAACATTCCCCGAGATACTACCTAATAAATACTTAGTACCAAATTTGAAGCAAATCGGCCCATTAGGCTGTAGAGGTGCGAACAGGCACACAGATAGACAGACAGACGGACGGAATTTCCGGACACACTTTTTCAACTTCTCTATTATCGTAATGTCATATTTGATTGTAAGATTTTTTTTTGCACGAATCCATAACTTGCATTATAGTACCTATAATCGCAGGTAAAAAAGTTTCTATGTGTCCAATATTTTATGTTCATTATAATCTATTAGATAAAAACGGTAGAATTGTAATTGGTCTGAACTCAGGATTGCTTTGGTTTTGACTCTTGAGAATTGGAATTATTTTAGCGCTTTTCCATAAGAGAAACAAACACAAGTTTTTTTTTTTTTTTTTTTTATAATTAACGCGCGCACAAGGGATTATGTGTTTCCCTTTTAATGTAGAACACACTGCGCAGGCATTACGAAGATAGGGAGGGGAGAGATAGGAGGTGCCGATTAACATTGGTTTTGAATGTTTGCAGATCAAAATGGCAAGGGAAAATCCCGCCGGGTAAACTATTCCAGATTCGTGTCGTTCGGCTAAAAAAAGAATCCCTATATTTCACGGTACGTCCGAAATTAGGCTCAAGGGTGAACTGATGAGCATTCCTTGCGAGACGAGTATTACGGGAGAAACTTTTAAGGGGAGGAATGCAACTGGCTACTTCGAGTGAACATTTTTTGTAAAAGAAACGATAAAATAAGGAAAGACATGAAACATTGCGTCGGTGTTCGAGTGGGGCAATTGTTTCAGCAGCAGTTCTATTACCTATCAATCTTAACGCTCGATTTTGTATTCTATCAAGCAGGTGAAGCGATGTTTGCGAAGCACCTGCCCAGAGGTGGGAGTTATACTCGAGTTTAGGGTGTATAAACGCTTTATAAATTGTAGCCAGATCAGATGGGGAAAAGTACTTCTTACACCGATACAGAAAACCTAAGCACTTTGCAGCATTCTTAGCGATCTCAAATATATGGTCGTTCCAACGGAGGTCGTCGTTGACACACATACCAAGTACTGAGAGCTTTTCGGTTTCTTCGATGTAAGTGCCATTCATTGACAATGGCATTGGGGGAATGTTTAGCTTTAACGACAGAAGACAGCATTGCGTTTTCGAAGCATTAAACTCCACACGATTTCTATTACCCCATTTGACAATGCTGTATAAATCGGAGTTTAATGAGCTTGACATACGGCACCGTTGCAATTGTACGTCCGAAGGCGAAGGACGTGAATTATCGAACGAATATGAAAAGCTGAGGGTAGAGTCGTCAGCAAAACAGTTAAGTGGATTAGAAGTAACAGACAGAAGATCATTTATAAAAATGAGGAAAAGAGTCGGAGACAGAACAGAGCCCTGGGGCACACCAGCATTTATTTTATGGGAATCAGACTTGAATCCGTCCAATACAACTTGTATTGAACGGTCCAGAAGATAGCTTCTAATCCAACGAACAAGAGTATTATCGATCCCAAAAGCACGCATTTTCGATAAGAGAGCTTCATGCCAAACTCTATCAAATGCCTTGGAGATATCAAGAGCAATAATCTTACTTTCACCAAAGCGATGAAAAGATTTGTTCCACTGTTCGGTGAGATATGCCATCAGATCACCAGTGGAACGGTTGCTGCGGAAGCCATACTGACGGTCATGGAGAAGCTTACGATCTTCGAGATATTCCTTAAGCTGACGGTTAATCAGTGTTTCCATGACCTTAGAAAGAAGGGATGTCAGTGCTATGGGTCGGTAGGAGGATGGGGAGGATGGGTCACCTTTCTTAGGGACAGGCTGGACAAATGCTGTTTTCCATCTTCTAGGAAAGATTCCAGAAGAGTAGGAGCGATGGAAAAGCTTACGCAGTGGCTTTGCCAGTGTGGAAGAACACCTCTTCAGAAGAATCGGGGGTATACCATCCGGGCCAGCAGATTTGTGTATATCGAGATCTTTGAGAACTCTTGCTACTGTACGAGTGCGGAAAAAAATGTGTCCCATGGAAAAATTTACATTCTCAAGTACAGGAGGGGCAACGTTGCTTTGAGGCAGCGTGGAGCTGGCAGCGAAATGGGCGGCGAGCAAGTTTGCCTTCTCTGAAGAGTAAACAATTGGTTTGTTATTGTCGATGAGCGTTGGAACCGAAGATGTCGAGGAGTTTTTTATATTTTTTACAAATGACCAAAAATTTTTACTGCCTTTGGGACACTGCAGAATTTTTTGAAAATATATGATATATTTGAGAGGAAAAGGAAGGAGTAATTTTAGAAATTTAGTATTGATTCTGTCCAAACCTGTAGCGTTAGATTTAATCAACGACGAAGTTTCAACAACGTCTTCCGTTAACCCTAGTGCTCAGATCGCGCTTAACTAAATTTTATCTCTGCTCTACACACCTTTGCTAAACAGGCGTGCTAAATTTAAAAGTTGGAGAGAAAACAGCGGTTTTACACATCTTTAATAGTTTGTGAAATATATTTCATAAATACTTCTTATTAAGAATAACACAAGGGTGTTTGTTTTCCGCGTTGGAAAATTGTTTTTTTTGCGTTTTTTTTTGGGTTTTTTTTAATTATTTTTTCCAAATACAAATATTCATCAAGAAATTCCATTTTTTTTCAATTATTCACATCCAAAATGACAACTGTCAAAATGTATCTTGTGAAAGAATGTATTTAATGTATTTAAGATTCTTTCGCTCGCTTAACTGTGGAAACTGATGAGCAGACAGTTGGGGAACTTGATTTTATATTGATTGCGAAGAAACAGATATAAACGCTGTTGCGTGTATAACAATCTATAATGGCAGGTACAATCGATCCTTATTTACTAACACCTAGATTGCGCAACTTTTGCCAGAAAAAATTCTCAGACTGTTCTTTGGGTTCATAGTATGGGTGCTTCGCAGCCCGTATACGTATACGCAGTACATATAGCTTATTTCGTTACCAACGAGCATACGCAGTATTATGTTTTGTATCGAAACTGGATAAAAATGTCTTATGTCGTATAGATGACCAGAAAGATTACATCGTGCTGATTTACAGACTCTTTTTACTGCTTGGAATTGCATTTATTAAAAGACTTATCAACCAAAATTATTTATTTTAAATCAAAAACAAAATTTACATTTCTCAAAAAAAACACTTCAATAAAAATAGACCAAAAATTACAAAAAAAATGACATTATTTTCAATATTAAAATGAATTTTAAATTAGCATTTCCGTAACACAATACGTCAACATTACTTGGAATACCTGCCGGTGTTACCTAGTGTTCTTTTATCGGGCCTTAGCTATACGATGAACGATGATTTAAAAATCATTGGCCAGTGGGCACTCAGGCAAAATTTGCATTTATAAGAACAACTTAGATACTTTTATGTTAGGTCAATCATGCATCGAATACGTTGCTAAGCATCGCAATTTCGATATAGTTTTCCATGGTACTCTATCTGGTCAGATCACGCTGCAGTTACGATTGGAAAGATATACAATAGGCTCCGATTACTTTGGTCCACACAAAATTCATTGCCTGCTAAAACAAAATATGCTTCTTGTTAAATCATTTTTATTACCCGTGTTGTTACATAGTTTGCAAGTTTTTGTTGTGTTAATTAAACACGAGGCGTAAATCAAAATGTATATAGGTAAAACTATACAATAACCTAACAAGATTTGTTTCAACCACATATCAAGAATGTCTCCGCAAATCATGGGCTTAAGCTTCAAAAACCTCCTCAAGTTCAGGACATTTTCTCTTTTCTACGTTATAATTCAAACCAAACAGCCTGAGTATTTGCACAGCACACTAAAATATTCTAGCTCACAAAGAACACGTGTATTAATTCAACCCAGATTCAAAATTTGTATTCTACTGATGACACTTTCCCTGTCCATGCCACCCTTCTATAGAACTCATTACCCATCGCACTTAGGAGAACCATAAACACAAATCCATTCAAACTGCCATATGGGCATAGTATACCCCGCCGTTGTATCACGGACGATATAAATTTATTTATATTGTATTCTTTCAAAATTAAATAAAATAAAATAAAATAAATAAACACATTCAAACCCATCTTTTTGGTCAATAAATATAAAAAATACATTTTGCTTATTATGAGTTAATTAAAATGTTTGAGTGTAATAAATTCTCATCGCTTACTTATCTTTATTCATATTAAGTTTAAAAGTCTTGAAATTTGTAAAGCCTTTACAAACCATCAGATTTAATCTAAATGTGGAAATATTCTTTTGAAAATAAATAAATAAAAATATAAGCATTTTAAATAAATAAATAAATATATATTTATAAATTAATTCACTATTTAATTATGTAGCTATTTATTTATTTACTATTAATTTATTTACAGTCAATATCGTATTTATTTGTGTGATTAATGATTTATTATTTTGTTATTTATTTGAAATCGTTATTTCTTGTAATGTTTATTTATCTTCCAATTCTGTACAATATACGCTTCAATATGAAACTAAAACAAATAAAGTATGGTGCCGAGATAATAGGTATGGTTTTTGAATTACTTTTTCTTAGTGTGAAATTAGATTTTAAGTAACAGGAAATCCCTATATTATTTTTCTAGTGTAAAACTAAGAACTCTCTGAGAGAATTGCAACTCTCACAAAACGCCATTTTGTAAATTTAACTTAATACAAAACAATGCCTAAATCCAATAAGAACACAATTCTTTAAAGTTCTCAATGTGTTCAACTAGATTTTAAATAGTATACTGGTTTCCGTTTATATCTGTGGGCAACTTAGTGCACACTGCACACATAAGTAGTGTGAAGTAAATGTGTTAAATATATGTAGGTTATCCATATAACCATCGTCTTTTAATTTAAATATTTAATTTAATTTAATTTAATATAATAGTTATGACTACCTACATCTGTTCTCAGAATATAAAATATTATTAAACAATTAGCTTCAATATCCATATTGATGTTTTAATTAAATTTTCTGTCGAAACCAATGAATTTATACTTCTGGCATGCTCTTCTTATCTCTTTTTTTTTGCGATGCCGTTGAATATGGCTGGGGAAACATAACAACGAGTTGTCAAATGGCATTCAAACAATTACAAAAAAAAACAATCTCGTTTCATGTTCGTTTTAGATAGAAAAATTTGAAATCTGAAAATTAAAAACAAACCTAAGAAAATCTCAGCGCAATTTTTGCTGCTACTTAAATAACAATAAGTAGCAGCAAAAATTGCGCTAAATAACAACCTATGACTAGAAAACAATTGGAACTTCAAATTGCTTTTGACATTCTATGTCATTGGATTTGCCGGAGAAAAAGGTTTATTTAATGCGGTGCGTCCGGCAGATGCGATAACTATGGGTCACCTCCCATAAGAACACGTGTATTTAATCGAGCTGTCCGTTGTATACGGCACCGCAACGGATGAACGGATTCTATGGGTCAGCCCCTTAAGGCTCTCACAGACGGACGAAACAACGCAGGAACACTGGCGTTTGTATATTTTTGTGAAAATGTCATGGTTGTGCTATTTAAACTTAGAAGCGGAATCGAAGTTGATAAATTTCACTTCCAATGGAAACAAATTATCAGCTTCTATTTACTTTTCTTATTTAAAGCTGGAGTGTGGACCATCCCCGCCGCCAAGTCGCAGCGGACAGTGAGCAAAACACCCATGTGTCTGTATTAGGTGGTAGATAGCACGCGGCCACTTTTGTGTGAATGATAATCATATCCCGCCCGTTGATTGCCACAAAAAATCGTCCATTTAATCGTTTTTCGTTACATTTTGTGATTTTTGGTTTGTTTCAGCAATTTCTAAAGCCACTTACTAGAATAAAGTGTATTATTTTTTTTAATTCTCTTTAATCTTAATTAAACATCAAAGAAAGTTCATTAAACCAATGCATTGCTTAGCCCAAACACACATCAATCATTTAAACATATCTCATTTCAACATAGTAAGTGAAATTTTCATGGCGTTCACATTCAATTTAATAGATGAAACGGAGTTCATCCTAACTTTCGTTTCGATTACTATTAACACACCGTAATCACGAGATCATAATTTTATCTTTCTTTTTTTGCCTAAAGTGTGTTGTTTATAGATATTACACAATGCACCTTAGTTGCCACCTTGGCTGGAAACGCTTTCAATTTTCTTCAACAACAACAAATTCTAGGATGGGATTAATAACAATTTATGCGCACACGGTCATTTAAACCAAGTTCATTTTCAACCAGCCAAACAAATCACCTGAACCAGCCACAATATCAGCCAGATGAACCTCGAAAGAAAAATTGTATTTGACCTTAAATTATAGTGAGTGAAATCGTTGAATGAAAAAAACAACAACAACAAAAAACTTAAACGCAATCTTAAAACAATTTGTAGTTATATTACAATCGGACTCAAAGAAACAAATTAACTGACCTAGACACGAGAGACATCAAAACCTGAACGTTTTTATGTCTGTAGGCTTTGAGGCTTTAATTTTATTGAATTATTATAATGCTACCGGAGGTAATGGGTTATAGAATGACACAATAAAATTGCCAACTGTCTGTCCCATGAGACAAATAAATGTCTCGATTTGGATGAGGCGACTGGGTTAAAATGTTCAGTTTAGGGAATCATAGTGCATAAAAATATGCTCACGACTAGGTCGCACGTACTTATGTGCCTTATCTTTGAAAGCAACAAGCAACACTTATTTAGAAAAATAAAACGGTCTAAGATAAAAAAAACTACAAAACTTATTGGTTTTTTAGTATACACGTTTAAATAATAATACATTTACGAAAAAATATTTCGAAAATCTTAGAAACGATTTTAATAAAATTCTTATTTTAATTTTTTAGTTTTTTTTTTGGATCTTTAATAATACGTATGCATTGAATAGTTTATAAGACATTGAAATTAAAAAAAAAAAAGAAATAAAAAATCAATTTCAAACAAAACATCAAAATACTGGTATGCAGTATTTTTATCTGTCTACCTAGATCTGAAAATGCCTACAAAAGGCAAATAAATTCTGGAACATTTTCAACAAAACATAGAAACATACATGTTGTTAGTAGGGAATTTTTTTTTCTGTATCTAAAGCTCTCTTCAGCCCGAAAGAATGAATGAATATTTTTAAATCTAGGTGAGCCCAGCGACATTCAAACACCTTACAACTTTCCCACAAGGTTGCATGCAAATCTCTTAGCCTAATGTAACACAACTGCAAATAAATAAAAATGGAGCATGCATAAATGTCGAAAAAATTAACTTTCTTAAATATCGCAGAAGAAAGGCAGGCAAGCTCAAAAACTCATTCATCAAACAAATGCAACAACACTTGCATTTAGTTGGCCTCAGACATGAACAATCTCAAACCGGGAGGACTATCGATGTTTTCTGTGGTCAACCAGGCGAACAGGGAAGAGGAGGAGTTGTGGTTTCAGACGAGATCAAAACGTAT
Source organism: Platycheirus rosarum (assembly GCA_963971375.1). Taxonomy (NCBI): domain Eukaryota; kingdom Metazoa; phylum Arthropoda; class Insecta; order Diptera; family Syrphidae; genus Platycheirus; species Platycheirus rosarum. The sequence goes on from OZ020508.1 coordinate 112,773,985, forward strand.
CTTCGTCGGTCAGTTAGGAATTATGAAGAGGTGAAACAGTTCAATATTTATCTAGTAATACGATACATAAATCGTCAGGGTTTGTCAAAGAGATTACTATATTTTTACTTGCGATTATAGATACTATAATGCAAGTTATGCATTCGTGCAAATTAAAAATTTTGAGCTGACAATGAAACATGACATTACGATGATAGAGAAACATATTTGAGTTACTGGCAAAATTCTGTCCGTATGTCTGTCTGAATGTCTGTGTGTCTGTACGGATGTTTTTGGACTGTAGCCTAAACGGATAGGCTATCGTCTTCAAATTAAGAACTTAAGGTAATTGACATTCTACAGACGAGTTTTTTTTTATTTTTTTTAGCTCAAAAATTAATGGTACCGGTCATATAACCGTTTTTTTATGAAAAAATGGGTTAGACTGGGTCGCACGTACTTGCTCTTATGTGCATAATTGCATTGGAAAGAAAGATCTTTGACAGAAACAAGTAACATTTGCGTTGAAAATAACACAGTTTGAACTTATAAAAAGTATTAAGAACCACGATACTTAACGGTTTTTAGTAAAAATGAAGTATGCCATCACACGTCTTAAATAACAAGGAATTTATGAAAAATGTATTTCGAAAATTGTAGGACCGGTTTTGATAAAATCCTGTTTTTTACCCTTAGTTTTTTGAAAAAAAATTATTTCTTAAATTTTGGTATGCAGTTTTTTTAGAATTTATTAAAAAACATGTGATTATAACATTTTAAATTATTTTTTTTGATTAGTTTTCAAAATATTGATATAAAAAAAATTAATAAAATTAATTTAAATTAGAAAAAAAGAGTTATTAAAAAATTTGATATGCAAGAGTAATTTCGCTACTTAGATCTTCTTAAATATAAAATTTGACAGAAATCGAGAGAGCCGTAACCGAGAAAGCCAAACATTTAAGAAACCGTTATATGAAAGGTCCCCTTAATAGACTTTTCCCGTATACGTGGTTCTAATCAAATAATAGCCAATACCAACAAAAGAATTCTCAAAAATTTTCATTAAATTGTTGGAGCCTTTTTGAGAAAAATAAGATTTTACTAAAAGGTCATATGACAGGTACCGTTATTTTTAGGTCTAAAAATAAAATTTCAATTTCCCCCATGGGGAATGCCAAAATAATCACACACACTAAATTTGAAGATAATCTTCGTCTTAATACGCTCGAGGATAGGAGGTCATCACTCAATGCTGCATTCATATTTAAACTTTTAAACGGTGATATAAATTCTCCTTATTTGCTTTCCTTAATAAAATTAAATGTGCCATTCCGTCCAAGTCGAAATTATATAATTTTGCGAACACATGAAACTACTTTAAATTACTTAAATAATGAACCGTTCTCTCTCTTATGTAAACAGTTCAATAATTATAATTCCTTCGTAGATTTTAATCTTACTTCATTGAAATTTAAACAAATTATACTTTTATTCAATTTAAATCGTCACTAATTATGTTAATGTAATATTATTTGTATAATCCAAATAACTGTGATCAATTATGTATCTGTAGTTATAGTCAAATAAATAAATAAATAAATCGCTTATGCCGTTTAGGCTGCAGCTCGTTATACATACAGACAGACAGACAGACAGAGATTTTGTCTCGATCACTTTTTTAGACTTCTCTATGCTTGTAATGTCATGTTTGATTGTTATCTCAATTTTTTTAATATTCACTAATCCTAAACTTGCCTGTAGTCCCTATAATCGCAAGTAAAAATCATAAAAATCAAAAAAAAATAAATATGGTGGGCTAGAAACGGTACCCTCCATAGGACCGGTTTTTTTCTTCGACTTTCTTGAAAACTGGTAATCCGATTACTATCAAAATTGATATTCAAGAAGATGTAGGTAGCCTAAATAATGTTGCTTTAACTTTTTTTCGAAAAATTTTTTTTGTATTTTTAATAATTAAAAAAAAAAAATTAATCAATATTTTGAAAACGGGTACGTGATTTTTTTTAAATTTTGTTTTTAAAATGTACCATAATATTGTGCTTAAGTTTGTATTCTTAAATTATTTGGTTTTAATTTTTTTTAAAAAGTTTGTTAAAAATAAACAGTTTTATTTTAAAACCGTTCCTACGATTTTGAAAAAAAATTCACACTTTTTAACATTCTTTAAAGAAATAAAATGGCGTTTAAATTACTTCACTCTATACAATTTAACGTTTTTTATTCGAACAATCAAAAATCGAATAAATGTTTTTTTTCCCATTGAGATTTAAGACAATTGTTCTTTTTAACTAATACTCAATTCTCCCTTTTCCTTAAAAGTTAAGCATAAACCTCCTAAAGCAGAGAACTTAAACAAGCACTTTTGAATTTTTTCGAATTTGAACTTGAAATTCTTAAAAACTTTTCCTCTGATTCTATTCAACCAAGAAGCTCGTTTGAATTTTTGTGTAAAATAAGTTGCACAAAAGTAAATAGCTAAGATCAACATCGTCAACACTACCTATACCTAAGAAGCTTTCATATTTGCAGCCAAGTTCGCTAGCCGAATTTTTGTATCTCTCCTCCATAAAAAAAAACAAACGTGCCCGCCATTAAGTAGAATTTGTAACTTAACCATGTGCGGCTATTTGATTGTGTCTTCACTGTGGATATAAGTGCTACAGTCTTACTTTCTTATAGAAATGTATGTTTACTCTGAGCCAGTAACACTTGGTTTTTATGTAGATTAGGAGAGTTTAATTTGCACACACATGTTCATTACATTGTGTCCATTAACCCAGTTTATAAGCTTTTCGACTTGTCATTGTCATAAAATAAAAACGGCCAAACATTTTGCTTTGCTTTGTTTGCCATGTATGAAGTCAGATGGTGGAAATGCCTCAGTTTCAGCTACTTATTGTTCTGAATTAACATTAAACATTTCTGATAAACTGAAGTCCTTTTTTGTGGTCATAAAAGGTCACACAAAGTAATTAGGTTTATTTATTTGAATTCACAGGGAAATATGGTTCCACTGCATGAGTCGTTATAATTTGCAATGCATGACTTATTTACTTTGTTTGTTCGCTGTGTTATGTAATCAACGTGATTTCATTTTATACACGAAATTTCCGCATGTAATAAAAGTTCCTTGCTTTGTTTGTTTAAAATAAAGGAAAATAATGCGGCTTTAATTGAAATAATGACTGATGATGAATTACCTTCTTTTTTTCTTTTTTTTTTAAAGTAGGTACATGAAGAGAAAAATGCATGAATTTGGCCATTCCTTTCTGGTTGATTGCTAGTATCAGATCAGATAAACTCTTTTTATGAAGCCTACCCTTTGAATTCTAATTTTATTATGGACTGACTCAATATGTTATAATATTTATTTTGCACAGTACATATGTACATTTATATAAAATTTGAACTTCTGTGTCAGTCCATTTTCATTTCAGCAAATTTGAAAATTTAAAATCCTAATAAACAAATCCTCGAAGTTGTCTTGGGAAAATGTATTTCTTGTAGACGTTCGGATTTTAGATGCGGGTTTAAAATTTAGGTGGACCCATTTTCAGATTACGATCCTGTAATGTGTTTTACAATAGGAACTTCTGAATTTTGTTAGTTTATAGCGGTCATCATGTTAAAGCTACATCTGTCAAATTGGCTGTCGTTTATTCAGTCTTTTTTCCAAATCACCGAGGACAGGTAGGTATAGCGTTCAACAACAAGTATAAATGATAAAATTATTTTATCAAAATGGGTGTTCTGTTCAACGATCCGCGTCCTTCGCTCATTGCACGGTCGCCATAATCGTCCTATCGAGAGGACTTTTCGCAGTGTGGTAGATAAATTTGAGTCCACTGGTTGCGTAAACAAGCAACCAACACCCGTTTCGTCGACCAAACGAAAGATTTGCCGAGAACATCGCTGCCGTCCGAGAGAGTATGCAGTCGATTTCGCGTTGCTCACAAGAACTCGGCCTTTCGCAGACCACAACTTGGGCGGACCACCAAGAGAAGCGGTGGGATATATTTAAAAGATGTAATTTTTTTTTTATATATGATTTCTTATTTAACTTTAACTTATATCTACTTATATGCTAGACAAAAATCTTAAAAACTAGCTAAAACTATCATATAGGTCGGCCATAGGCGATATTTCGTCTATGTCGACTGAAAATATCGGGTTTTAACTAAGCCACCAAAATTGGTGTACCTGATCAAGGGCTTCCTTCCGTTCCCGGTGGGGCACGGCCCTACTGAAACGGAGGCACTCTGCTTCGCTCCCAGCGACTATGTCTCGTTCGTAGAGGAGCCGCCTATCGACTGTTCTGCGGCCGACGTGGTAGATCAACGGAATCGCAGGTCTATCCTGAATCAGCCCTCGACTATCAAGGTATCAGGTGGGATAAAACTCGAACGTGTACTTTCAAAATATTCATCTTGGGGGTAGTAAACCCCGAAGATTTGTCCATTAGCTGAGGTCATCGCCCTTGCAATATGTCCGCGAATGAGCTTAACTAAAAAGTTATCTATCCCGTCGACCGGAGATTTGCCGGATTGGAATTGTCCTTTCCCTTTTTTGGGAGAGGATGTACAACAGCTGTCTTCCAACTCACTGTATAATATGCATTATTCAGCGCTAATTAAGATATTTGTTTTGTACTTTTAAAATTAAAAGAATATTTTTTGGAACTATGTCCTTTATTTTCTTATATTTTACATTAATCTTAAAAGGAGCTTAAGGCTACTATATAGTTACTATAAGACTGCCGATCCACTCATCATACAGTCGTATTTATATCGTTCCTTATCTTTCTACAAGGAGACCAAACCATACAATCATCTTGCTTGATAATGAAGAAGAGATAATATTATCTATGCAACATTGTATACAAACAATATTATCTCTGTTACATAAATGGTGTAGCGTTGTGTGCAAGACTGTACTAGAGACTAAAGATATCATTGAATACAAATAATGTTATCTCTTTTCTCAATATATAATGCTACGGATGCTTAACTCGCGTTGTTGAACCAGTGTTTTGTATATGTCTATTGCTTCCTCAGGGAGATGTCGTAGTAAAACATTGGGTATACCATCGACTCCTACTGATTTCTTTTTCTTTGATGATGCGAAGATCATTTGGGGTTCGACCTACGAGATGAGCAGGGAACTTGGCCCATTTCGCTGGGCGATGGTGGCGTTGCCAGATTGTCTTCATTGAACCCGGTAAGACCAAGATTCTCAGATCGCCATTGGGTGATGCTGTTTCGCAGCTAGATGTGATTCAGGAGAGCTCGGTTTTCCAGGTTGTGAGTTGGGTGAATGGACTCATTCACCTTATACACTTGCTGAAAAGCAGAACTCACCGCCTCAACTTTTTCCAATGGATCTTCGATCACAAAGAAATCGTCGTCCAACACGGCGTCCCCCAGATCTATTCCTGCTGTCAGGAATATGTTTTCGTTGTCTGAAGCAGGTATCCATCGATCTCTACGTTCGATAGATTCCTGTCGTTTGGAGGCACAATTTCGTTGGAGAGGAGTTCTCTTGTCAGGGTGTTGGAGAAACGTGGCCATCGTGCCTTACTAAAATTGTAAGAGCGCTCAGGCACAAATTCATCAAAAACCACAAGCTCGTTTGGTAGCTGTATGACGGCGGGAAGTCCGCAGTGGTCACTGTCGTATTCTACCGTCTGTAAACAGTTTCTTGTCTGTTGGCCCACAGAGTTAGTTACTGTCAGTCTTGTGTGTAACAGTAGTAGATCTAGAAAAGCACCGCTATTTGGGAACGATGTCCTATCTGTAGGAAGAAGGTCGATTTTAAACTCAATATGACGTCGACCCATGCAATCAAAAAGATGGTATCTCCTTGGGTTTTGGATTTGATTTCCCCAATCTTCATGTTTGGCATTAAAATCCCCGGTAATATTAAAGTAATTTTCATCCGAGTGTAGACTAAGGCACTCGAAAAGTTTTACGAGCTCTGCAATAAAATTTGCAGGTTGAGGTGCTTCTGGTGCGTACACTGCGATCACATACATTCGCAAGCTTCTAGCAAGTCGAATCTTCGCACTTCACTATTATATATGAACTTATGATTAATACCTTTTCGTAAAAAGATAGCAACCCCGCCCCCACGAGTGGAGTTGGGCCGGTCCTTTCTTACAATATTGTAATTATTATGAGTGAGTTTGTGTTTCTGGTTTAGCTTGGTTTCGCTAGCCAAAAAGAAATCTGGACTGTGATCATGCAGCAGTTGGAACAAATTTGCTCTACGTTCGGTCTTGATTAGTGAATTTACATTCACAGCCAGGATTTTAAAGGGGTTCTCGTACAGCGCGCCCATTATGGTTAAAATTGCCCTAAGCTGGGAAGGTAAGCGTAGACACAGTCTAGACTTTCCTCCTGCTTTCCGAGCTGTTGTTGTTCGCTGGGGCTTAGCCTGCCTTTTTTTTCTTTTTTTTGATTAATGTCATTTCGACATCAGCCGATTTTTCCTGCTCATCATCCGATGGCATCATCTGATTTTTCTCCTCTGTCATTGGCTGGGGTAATTTACCACCTTTCAAACTGTTGCGGTTTTCCAACACTTTTCCCCAAAAAAATGTTGGTGAAGTCGCCCAGGCTGGATTCGAACCTGGGTTCTTCTGCGCCTCGTCCGGCCACTCTTACTTTTTTACTTTTAATTGATTTTTATTTTTATTTTACTTATATCTACTTAAATGCTAGACAAAAATTTTAAACCTAGCTAAAACTATCATCTTAATTAACTTACTGGCCCTATGCGGGCGCTCTAAATTATACTCTAACTTAATTTTAATTGCCTTTCGGCCTAAAAATAGCTTAAGTTTATCTTATATGTAAAGGGTTTTTATTTTTCACCCAGAAAATGAAAAAAAAACTGGGTATCTTATCAGTTTATTAATTACTTAAGAACTAACTTAAAACTAAACTAAAAATAAACTAAAAATAAACTTAAAATAACTTAAAATACACCTAAAATACTTAAATCTAGAACAGCCACAGCAAGCTTTTTTTTTTTCTTTTTTTTTTTTTTTTGGTGCCGCCGCAACTGCCCTACCTAACTTAAAGCTACAATAGATATATGTAGTCGGCCATAGGCGATATTTCGTCTTTGCCGACTGAAAATTATCGGGTTTTAGTTAAGCCACCAAAATTGGTGGACCTGATCTACTGCTTCCTTCCGATCCAGGTTGGGCACGGCCCTACTGAAACGGAGGCGCTCTGCTTCGCTCCCAGCGACTATGTCTCGGTCATAGAGGAGCCGCCTATCGACTGTTCTGCGGCCGACGTGGTAGATCAACGGAACCGCTGATCTATTCTGAATCAGCCCTCGACTATCAAGGTATAGGAAAGCCTCGGGTGGGATAAAACCACTCGAACGTGTGCTTTCAAAATATTCATCTTGGGGGTAGTAAGCCCCGAAGATTTGTCCATTAGTTGAGGTCATCGCCCTTGCAATGTGTCCGCGAATGAGCTTAATTAAAAAGTTATCTATCCTGTTTATATTGGCCCCGTTGTATAGGACCTCGTTGGAATAATAATGTTTGTACTCCGACTCTGGTGTTCTATAAAGACCGAGACAAGCGCGAAGGCACTGTCTCTCGAACACCCGAATCTTTTCCATTAGAGATGGTGCAACGTTGAACCACACAGGGCATCCATAGGCAATCATCGGCCTGATTAGGGCCATGTAGCAAATCACTTTCACCCTGCTATCAAGGCGGCTGCTATAAAACAACCGTCTTGTCAGGGCAAAAGCTCCCCTAGCCCTGGTCAGAGCAGCCTCTACATGTCGATTGAAATATAGATACTGATCCAACCAGATGCCAAGGTACTTTACTACACTTTTACTCGCCAGTGGATGTCCATGTGGCCCAGCGATCACTAGCTTGCGCCAGTTCTTTCTCGTATCCCTAGAGGCCCCAGACAAAGGGGTTCTAAACAGGATAGTTTCACATTTCTGGAAGTTGATTTTGATCCAATCATTACAGTACTTTTGAATTTTATCGAAATCACGTTGCAAGAGAATTCTGATGACTTCAACTTTTGGACCTGTTCTGTACGCAATTAAATCATCGGCATACGCAATTGCATGAGGTAGACTCCCAATGAGATCGCTGGTGTAAATACTAAAGAGAATCGGCGAGTTCACCGCTCCCTGTTGCAGACCGTTTTTAATATCAAACGTTGTGGTAGATGTTACATTGCCACTCTTGACAACAAACTTTCTACCATTAAGCATGTCATAAAGCATATATAGCAGTGGTTTACTTATGTCCCATCTGGTTAGCTTCAGATACAGACCCTCTAACCATACGGTGTCGAAAGCCTTCTCCAAATCAACCAGACAGGCACCCGTGCATTGATTCTTAGCATTGTTCCATTGGACAGCAGATACTAGCTTTGACGCGGCATGAATTGTGTCATGTCCCGCCTTAAAGCCGAACTGGGTGTCTGGAATTATATTTTTGTCCTCGGCCCACTTGGACAGAGCTCTATTGATAACTTTTTCGAATACCTTGCTGATACTCGGAAGAAGACTTATCGACCGGAGATTTGCCGGATTGGAATGTTCCTTTCCCTTTTTGGGGAGAGGATGTACAACTGCTGTCTTCCAACTAACTGGATAATATGCATTATTCAGCGCGTTGTTGAACAGGGTTGTGTATATGTTAATTTCATCCTCAGGGAGATGTCGTAGTACAACATTGGGTATACCATCGACTCCTGCTGAGCGTCCGGCCACTCTACCACTGAGCTATTTGCTTATATGAAAAGCTGTGGTTTTTTGTGAGATATACCTTTGGGCTGGCTTGCCCAAAGATCTACAAATGTTGGTTAATAAGTTCTACTTATTATGGCTTTTTGTTGGTTAATAAAAGCCAAATTAATTTGGCTTATTTGAAAGCAAAAAGCAAATTAAAACAAATTAATTGCCTTAAGGCAAAACTAACTTTTAAATTACTCTATTTTCTACCACTTGAAAAAATACTTAATATTGCTTGCACACAGAGAAAGTCGTCAGGAGTGTTGTTACCTTCACTGTAGCTGAAAACGACTAAAAAAAAGATGTTATATTCCGCACATAATGGCATCGATAGGCCTTTCAAACGAATTTCGATGATATCTCACACACAATTTGTTTTATTTAAGTTTAAAGTTAGGTAAAGGATTCCATTGTTGGTGTTTTAATAATTCGTAGACCAATAATTTCATGTCGAAAACCAATTTTTTTGATGACTCCAACGTTTATCCTAAAACAAAGCCGTCTTAAGCTTAGGTCATTATGAGACCGCTTAAATTCGAAGCCCTTTTTGGAAAGTAAAAAAATTAGAATTGATGGATAATTTATTAGGAACTCTTAAAACCTTAATGAGTATTTATATTCCTTGAGTGACTTCTGTTAGATCAGATTCTTGTTCTTTTTTACTATACAAAATCTTCTATTAAGTCTTGAAATTCTATTTCTTTGAGTATTTCGATTTCTAAGCTCATGATTTATTTTTTAGACTATTTTCTATGTGGTCGTTCGCAATGAAAATTAAATTCCAGTAAATTTACTATCCGGCAAATAAAAAGCTTCCATATTCGGGGAAATTCAATGATTGTATGTTTGGATGTTTGGATATTTGGATGTTTGTTCTATAATCACGCCTCAACGGCTTAAAGGATTTGGATGAAATTTTGTACGTAGATGGATAATGTGCTGGATTGACACATAGGCTACTTCTTATCCCGAAAAAATGTCGGTTCCTGTGGGAGACTCTTACATATGAAATGATGTATGGCTGAGGGTTTGTTTGTTTTGCTTACTCGTCCCAACGAATGCATGAATTTGTGAAGTTGGGTAAATAGAAGGTTCCAGGATTACTTTATTTGGACAAAATCCCTGTGGGAGAGATTAAAATATTTGCTTTAACAAATTTTGATTCAAATAATAAATTTTTTTTTAAATATATGGCGGACAATGGAAGTGTAACACAAAAATAACATAACATAACATTACAACACAAGTCGATAAGACAGAGACAAATAAAACTTAAGACAGAAAGAAAAGTAAGAAAAGTAACAACAGCATGCGGTTCTTTTTCGGATGGTCCCCATCCCGCGTATAGATAACGAAGTGCAATGATGCTTGATTTCGCTGATCTATCGGAAAGCGACTTATTTCTTATCAAAGCCAAGGCCGTTGACTTAAACACAGAAAATTAAAATGCAGTATTATTACACGGGTACCTATGTACAAGAAACATTTTCGCTTCTTTTTCACGGTATTTTTTTTAAAAGATTCGTTGTGATTTACTATTGTTTTTTTTTTTGGTAGGTAGATGGATAATATGCTGGACTGAGACATTGACTATTTTTAATCCAGAAAAATTCACGGTTCCTGTGGATGAGGCTTAAATGTGAAATAATGCATTTCTGGAAGGTTGTTAAATATGCTTCCATGCCTTAATGGCTGCACAAAGACATTGAAATATAGACATATAGAGATATAAAGATATAGAGTAATATAGAGAATACAGATATATAGATTAAGAATTATTAAGATATATAATGATATAATGATATAAAGATATAGAGATCTAGGGATAAAGAGATATAGAGCTATGTATTGTATATAAAGGTATAGAAATACATAGGTATAAAGAGATGGAGATATAGAGATATATGGATAAAGATATATAGAGATATAAAGAAACTGAGAGAGGCTTAAATATGAAATATGTACTTAATTGCTGGAGGTGTGTTGTATTTGATATTCTGAATGCCTTAATAACTAACTGCACGAATTTTTGACAAAACGCACCGTTTCTGCAGGAGAAATCTGCGTAATTTTACTTGCCGAGTTTTGATTTAATAATACAAATAGTTAAATCTGTCCACGCAGACAATGTTGCGGGTAGAAGCTAGTATTTTATATAAACTATCTTTATATCACAACTCATGCATTGCCAACTTATAGTTTGCCAAAAAGCTTAATATTTAAGTCCACTGAACCAAATTGGAACAATAGATGCTCCCATGAGTATTTTTGTGGTCTGCGCAATTTACATTTCATTATTCATGTGCGCAGTGATCATCAAGTTATTAATCATACAATGGTGGTGACGGCTGGTAGTATATATGTTTGGGTTTTTTATTTAAGGAAAAAATTCGATCATTGTTGTATAAATTTATATATTGCCAATTTACAGAGATATTTATGGTACATGATTACCTACTTCTGACAATATTCCATAACTTAAAATAATGGCCAGAACAAACTAAACCAATGAAGAAAAAACTAATAATAACATAAAGAGTGTTGTTCCTCTTAACAGAAACCACACTATACAAGGAAAAATAAAAAAAAAAAATAAAATATAACAAACAAAAATAAGAAAAACTAGAAAAAAAATTAAATAATTTTTGAAACAAAAGATTATTTTGAGAAATCAAATAAATAAAACAATATTTGTACATATAATTTTGCGCCGTTGGTTGTATCTAATACGGATTCTAAGAACTCTAAGAACATTTTTAACTATTCATCCATTTTTTTTTTCTTTTATTATGACAACACTTTTCAAAACGACAACAAAATCCAAATGAAATGCAAACTTCCGTCATATTTGGGAAATGTCATAAATTGTAGTGCATACCGGTGTAATATTAAAATTACTATCAAAATGCAAAATTACCAAAATAGCGATAAAATATTCTCTGCAATTTGTTAGAAAACGAATATCGACGGTTAAACTTCATAACCTCATTAGTCGAAAAATTCGAAAAAAATATTTTTAATGCAAAAAATCAGGAAATTCAGAGCCATCTTTTGATATTTTCAGCTCAACAATATTGTTCTGAACATTTTTCAGAAATGACAAAATTCAAAAACTAGTCTTATAAATTCAAATAAGAAATTAAGCAGTACCTCGTAAGTCTCCTACTACGCAAGTAAAAAAAAATATACTTACGAGGTTCTCCATAAATACACAAAGCGGTTTTTCTTAATTTCTGAAAAACTTGCAAAAACGACTTACGAGGTTATGAAGTTTAACCGTCGATATGTAGGTAAATCCACATTCATGTATTTCCTATAATCTTCATGTATTAATATCGCTATCGAACAAGTACGATTTTAATATTTTGTATCCTCTTACCAAATCACACTATCACTCTTAACTCATCCATCGACCCATCGCTAGTTTGTTTTACATTTTGTGTCAAAAAAAAAACGCAACGGATTCATTTGGTCACCTGTTTTCATCGCATGCGGCAATATCAACGGATTCGTTGCCCCAACGGACGCAACGGATTCTATGGTTCGGGCCCTTTAATCATATGACTTTGATGATATGACAAAGATTTGTGTAGTTTATTTTTGCTGTTAGAGGTTTTCATCGTTACTATTAAAATTTTTAAAGCTGTTCATTTCAGTCCAAGTTTGTGTGGAACAGACCTTATATCCTAGAAAAATGTAATCAAATACACCAGCTTCTATGGGAAACCAGGTGTGAGATATTTTGTAACAAAAGACTTCATTTTCATAAGCGTATCTTTAGAACATGAGCAAGGAAGGTGTTGCTGCAGTCCACTATAAATCGATTTTTTTAAACTTTTTTTAAATTGAATAATACTATAAGCAAAATAACGAAGTTCTGCAGTAAAAATACAGTAATGAACAATTTGGCACAAATAAAATTTAGTTGTCATTTAATATTGTATTTTTTTTATATCAAATGTTATGGTTAAGGGGCTCAGTTGCCCTTCTGCCTCTACCAATTTACGCCTCTGCATACATGTTTTCATATTTGACTGCTTGCTTTAAGCGCTAATTTGGAACCAACGTGAAGTTGGCTTCTAGCAGTCCATGCGTAATAGGTTTATGCGGATAATAACCAATTCAAAAGCTTTTCAATTTTTTTTAGATAATGTAGATCGGTGGATATATTTAAACATTTTACAGAATAACACGGCTTGCGAAATAAGGCCCCAGACAAAACGACCCCAAAACAAAAATGAAATAAGGCCCCAAAAATGGGGTACTTATTCATAATGAAATAAAACCATATTTTTCTTTATGAAATTACACCCCAAAAAATGAAAAAACACCCCAAAAACGAAATGAAAGAAGACCCCATTTTTTTTGAAAAAATAAAAAAATAAAAAACCTAACACACTTAGGCTAAACTATTTTTGCCTAGGCATTTCTTGAGAAATCAATTGTAATTATTAAATTCAACTATGAACAAAAAAAATTAATTAACTAAAGCCAAAACTGAATAATTGTGTTATATTTTTTTGTATTGATTTATTTTTTTAAATAAAAGAATATTAAAAACTTTGTTAATTTTTTTTTCTTTTTGTTCATCACTTGGAATTTATGCTTATATTGTTACCGTTTTATGGTTGATGTTATTTTAGGAATAAAAAACTATGCACATTATGCACCTATTACCTCTTTTCTTATTTTCACATGGCAACTTCGATGCAATTAAACTTGCTTTAATAAAAATCTAGTCATTGCTTATTTGTTTGCATATGAGTTAATGTATTGCAAAACCCATACACAATACATGGTACGTGCTTGCGATACCGATCTTCAAGGCTACCCGTAATGTTTTATCGAAAAGCTTTCTACATCCAAACCAAACCACTGAATCGTGCCAGAGAGCATTTTTTGTGGTATGTGAATTTAAATAAGGTAAAGAAACATATCTCTAAAAAAATTAATATACACTTAGTACTCTATCGAGGCATCCTCTGGCCAATCATACATAAATACTCCCAAAGTCCATACATAAACTTCGAATCCAATCAGCAACGGCAAAGAAAAATAAAATTGAAATAAAATAAAATAGACAACAAAACCGAAAGTTCTTTATTCAAAAATGTATAGTTTGCAGTTTTTTTTATATTGATGTTGATTCGAATCACGACTACCGAAGAACGGATAGTTGAAATGAAACTGACTCGTTGCTATCTAGTATCGATGGATGTCCATTGAACGAGATACCCGATACCCGAACTTGATTTGGTCTTCTCTATTTGAATAAAATGTGATATGCCTGGGTAGATTCTTGTTGGTAGGATCTGGTTTGCTGTGTGTACATTTGAGAGGAAGGGTCTGCTGTTGTCCTGTTGGTTTCATGTAGCGGAAGCAAACATGTTAAGCAACAAACGAATTGCTGACGACTTCATTTAAATCAGTAAAATGAACGAAAATAAAACAGAATTAAAATGAAAAAATATACTTTACCAAAAAAGTCAACTTATACGTTGTTCTTAGGGGAATAGAGGAACATTTAGGACACAGTTAAGTTTCACTTGTACATAAAATATGTGAAGAACTTTGTGACTTTGTTTTCCTTCTCCACGCGCCATTAATGCAGACATCACCTGGAGAATTTTTCTCCCGAAGCAATCAAAAGCGTCCTTTTTTTTCGATAATGTACATGCCTGTAGTAAATGTAAATACTTGGACGATGGTGGACTTTCCTGTCGTAAAACCGCACAACCTAGCACAACAACAAAGTAAAGGCACGAATGGGTCGCACGTACTTGCTCCTATGCGTTAATCCTTTTTTTAAATGCAGCCGTCTTTTTACTAAAATATTTTTTTATTCTGTGTACTGTAATGATCATGAAATTCTTTAAAATACGTAGGTACATACATATATAAGTACTCACATATTAGGTGCACGACGAAGTTTGTTTTTGTTTGACTAGGGCTAAACCGAGCAATATAATTCAAAATTTGGGGGAAATCATTAAACAAAGAAATTTATATGAAATAAACACTATTCATATGGCTTTTTGGAAAAAAAAATTGTAAGCAAATGATTTCTTTTGCTGTTTTCTATTTTATGAATTTTTCATTTCAAAATCGTTCGAACAATTTTTTTTGGAAAATATATTTAAAAAATTCTTTGAGTATGTCAATTTGGAGAAATCTATAGTTTATACTACGAAAAAAATTTAGAAAAAAACTATAGATCTTCTTTTTAAATTATTCAAAAAAAAAAAAGTTTTTGAATTTGTTAATAGTTATTATTTAAATTATAAATCCGTTAAGTAGTTAAGGTGAAAGTTTGAGTTAAAAAACCGGTTATATGGGAGGTACCGATATAAGACTTATCTTGAAAAATCTATTCAAACCAAAAATACATTTTGCATAGAAAATACCCTTTGGAAAGTTTTATAAAAAATCTTTGGAGCCGTTTTTGAGAAAAAAAAGTTTTTAATTAAAAGTTGTATGGCAGTTATCGTCAGTTTTTTTACTTTTTTACTTTTAAATGCTTTTTATTTAATTTTAACAAAAATCTTAAAACTAGCTTACACTATAAACTTAGATAAATTACTGGCCCTATGTGGGCGCTCTAAGTAAATCTCTAACATAACTAGACGCCTTTCTGCCTAAAAATATCTTAAATTTCTTTTATTTCTAGCGGGTTTTATTTTTCAACTAGAAAATTTAAAAAATCTGGTCAACTTTAACGGTAGGTACCGTTAGTTTTGGAGCCAGAATAACAGTCGGGTAGAGTACTCTAAAAATACTATACACCAGGTTTAAGGCAAATCGGCCCAACCTGAAGGCTGTAGGAATCGACAGACAGAGAGAATTGTCCGATCCAGTTTTTTCAACTTATCTATCATCGTAATGTTATGTGTGATCGTTATCTAATTTTTTTTACGATTGCATAACTTGTCTTATATTTAGTACCTATAATCGCAAGTAAAAAGGCCTCATTGGCGATATTGAGAAGACTATTATAATTATGTAGTTATTACTGGGGTTCTTTGAAAGTCATGATTTGTGATTGTAGCCGTCCGGCGTAAAACGTTCTCACAGTTGTACTTTTTTAAGGTATTAGTCAGGACTATCCGTTGCCCTTTTTGGCTACAACTAGGCAGTGGTCCGAATTAATGTTTTACCCCCTCGGACATTTATCATACTGAAACAATGCCTTGTGGTAATCGCAATGTGTTTAGAGCGCACAAGGGATTATTTGTTTCCCTTTTAATGAAGAGCACACTGCACGGACATTAGGAAAATAGGGAGGGGAAGGATAGGAGAAGTCGATTAGCATTGGTTTTGATTGGATTGATTAGGAGATTTCTATGTCGCTTTTTAAGTTTGGATGTGTGTGAACTGCGTATTAGATTTTACTATCTCGTTTTCTTTCACCAACAATCGTCCAAAGGGATTGGAATCCAATATCCTGTTGCGACACCCGGTATTCCCCACCTTGAAGTGGGAGTAGAAACCAAAAAAAACTAAAATTTTTAGCCAAATAAAAACACATCTCACTTTCCAGCCTTTATAATATTGACAAATAAAGTCAATAACAATAAAGTTATTTTGATTTAGAAAATGTTCGCATGTATGAAAAAAATACGTAAAACCCAACATTTACACTTGACCCTATCTCCCCTACGCTACAGAAAGTACACACCCGTCAGTTGTCAATTCTTTTAACATCTATTGTCCACGCAAATCTACGATTCGTGTGAGCACCAATGAATTTGATTTTTTTTCCTTTCATGACACATGTATACCTGTTAATTTGGACAATTGTATATTGTAGAACGTAGATACATGAGTGTTGCATCCGCTGCTGTTGATTTGATTAAAATTATGCAACTTTTTGCTTATTTCTTTCAGCTTACCAATTTCAATAGGAATTTGTTTTTTTTCGAACTTAGTTATTTGAAATATTTTGTTTTTTTTCAAAAGTAGCATTAGGACTCTGCCCTGAATAAAAGTTATTGGTAACAACATCGGACTCTATTGTAAACTTGTATTGATTTCTCACATCGAAAATACTCCTACTAGTATATATAGCAATTCAATTAGGGAACTGGATTAATTTATGCACTGCCAGAATATATCTTCCGGAAATTCTTTGCATTATGCGTCATCTTGTGATTTTATTTGCTACTATGTTCTACGCATAGTAATGAGATGCGAGTTCTTGTACAATCCCCCGAGTTATTCTCCTGGCCATGTAGCATACGAAATTTATTCGTGTGGCATGGGAAATGGGATGGTGGCAACTGGCAAGTGATGCTACATGAAGCTTGAGGCATGAATCTTATTTTTAAAGGGTAGGTAATGCGGTTACGGGGAGGTATTGTATTGTCTTAAGCAGTAAATACAAATGCAAAACGTTCGTTTGAAATTTATTTATTTATGCGAAAACAATTGGTGAGAAAAGCATATTTATTTTTGTGGCACGATAGCCTTTTTGGGTCTTAATTAGATCTAAACGTGAGACAAGCGTTGCTAAAGTATGTTTTCACTTGAATACTGATTCGATGGCAACAGTTTGATAGAATCCATTTGCCAGTTTTTCGTTTTTGACGAGATAATACATTGACTTCATAACCATTACCCCCTTTCATTTAGAAATAAATTATTAAACGTTATAATAATAACACCAACTTTCATAACTTATGCGCGAAACAGATTGAACCAGCAACAGCATTAGCAACAGCGGCCGCCATTATTTTAGAACCAATGTACATATTTCAATTGCTCAAGTCAAATTAGACCAGTACCAGCAACGTCAACAGCGTCGTTAGACCAAAGTCCTAAATTTGCCGTTGCTGTTCCATTGCTACCAACTTTGTGCAAGTGAAATTCAGGGGCATTGCAGAAAAAAACAAAAATATTGACAATTTTATTTTGCGCTCGTCGCCATTGTTGTGCTTTCAGAGGCTATTTATTAGTTTATATTTTTTTTATTAATGGAAGAAAAACTTATCGAAATGGTAAGAGAAAATACATTTCTTTTTGATAAGAGAAGGAAATCTTATACTATAGTGACACTTCGTATACTTTTTTATGAAACAAAGTGCTGGTGGCGATGTGTGTGATATGCCTATGTATATTTGTCAACTGGGGCGGATTAGGACATTTTACCGTTCTAGGCAGAGCTGTAAATTGCGTATTTCAGAGAACGTTTTGATTAATAAATTTATAAAAAAAATATCATTTTTACAATACAATTAACGAACATAATATTTATTAATACGAATATAATAAAGGGTGTTTTTTAGAGCTTTAGAATTTCCGGTACTGTGAAACCATTTGAAGCGTGTTTGACTTTTTTGTTAGTATACTTTGGTAAATCAACATGCAAGGACTAACACCAGAACAACGTTAATAAATTGCGGGAATTTATTTACATTGTGTTCAAAAAACTTATAGAGCACTTCGTCAAGTTAACGGTGCGCATAATCGTCCATCTGAGCAGCTAATACGCAATACTAATGGACCACATTTACTCTTTTGGATAAATGTGCGTAAAGAAGAAGCCATCGCCGCTATGGACATAGTGTGACAGAAGACACGAATTTATGGATCCGACGCAGCGCCCGCTGTTGTCAGCAACTCGGTCTCTGTCGGTCTACTACTTAGAAAATTTTAAGCACAAATCTAGGCCTACATCCATATAAAATCCAACTGGTGCCAGAATTAAAACCAGCGGACCATCAGTTGTCGTCGTGTTTTATGTGAATGGGCTGAGAATCAACTGGTAGTTGAACCAGATTTTAATAGTCAAATTCAAATCATCTTCAGTGGCGAGGATCATTTCTGGCTTAATGAATATATTAAAAAACGTTTTGTCGTTTTGGAGTGACCATTTAATTTGGAGACTCCATTTAATTTAACTTAATTATGTGGGGAACGTTAAATCTCTGGTCTATGCTGGTAAACCAGCAACGAGTTATTATTTAAAAGCCATTATTGGACGCACTATTGAAGAAATAAGACCAAGTAGTACGCCCGAAAGAGTTGTCCAAGACTTGACGACAGGATGGCGTTCATAAGGCGCAGTCCCAGAGGGCATATGCTAAACAAAAACAAGGATATGAATAATGTCATTGCAATCATTTTAACCTACAATTTCCGCATTTATAGTTAATAATGCTAAAGAATTTAAGAGAGATTGGCATTGTAAGCGTTGAAAATTTGCCCATATAGCTAATCCAAGTCAGTTTGTCAAACGAATAAATTGACATTTGCCTAATTTCTGAAACGCACTTAAAGAAGGAAACTTTTATTAAAAAAAGGATATTCTGCCTTTGTCTAATCAAAAAAGAGGAAGATTTATAAAAGAAAACACCACTTCTTAAAGCCAACAATGGAGCTTGACGCGTTAAAATTTCGACTTACATATAGCTTTGCATGAATATATTGTCTTACTCGATATAAAATAGACTAAACATATACATATGTATCTTAAATCTTTTTGAAGCTCCCGAACCATTAGCGGTGACTTCATTGAAAAACACACATTTTCAGGATCGAAATGCAACTTTTCAGGAGCTTGAATTTAATTCTGTAAACTACTGGTCTATTGACCTGGCCAAAACGGCAGATCTTGTTGATTTTTTTATATTATGCAAGTTATGCATTTGTTCAGATTAAACATTTGTATGCATTTGTTCAGATTAAACATTTTTAGATAACAATCAAACATGACATTATGAGTTCTGTCTGCCTGTCTGTCCGTCTGTCTATACAGATGTCTATTGAACTACAGGCTAAAAAGTTGAACCAATCGTCTTAAAATTTAGAACTTAAAGTTATTTGACATTCTACATTTTATAATTTTGTTTTGGCTCAAATATTAATGGTACCTGTCATATAACCGTTAAGTAAAAGCTTATTTTCCTCGAAAACGGCTCCAAGAATTTTAATGAAAAAAAATCAGTGCACCTTTGTAGGTGTGCTAATTGTACTGAAGAAAAAATGTAAGTTGGTGGGCTAAAAATCGTATCCCTCATAGGACCCTTTTTTTCGACTTCTCGAGAACTGTTTAACCGATTAAAATCAAATTTGACATTCAAGAAGGCAATTCGACATACAAATATTTTGGAATAACTTTTGTTTTTTGTAAATATTTAATTATTTAATTTTTTTTTTTGAAAAATCGATATTTTGAAAACGGGTGAAAGAATTTTTTTTAAATTTTGTTTTTAAATGAAGGTAATTTTTGTGTTTAAGCTTGCATTCTTGAATAATTGTTTTTTCATTTTTTTTTAAGTTGTTAAATAAACCCTTTTTATTTAAAAACCGTTATTACGATTTTGAAAAAAAATTCACACTTTTTAATTTTTTTAAAGAAATAAAATGGTGTTTAATTTTTTCCGCTGAAAACTATTTTACGTACTTTTTTTATAACAAACAAAAGTCAGAAAATCGAAATAAAACTTTGAAGTTCCCTTAATGTTTTTCAAATCTTATTCGAAGCTGTGACCGCACATAAGAGCAAGTACATGCAATCCAGTCGTTCAATTTATTTTACAAAGAACGAGGAAATATATGATTTTTCTATTACTACCTAACCAGGTTCTGTTGACGGTGAGCTAAAGCCTACTTATAAAGGATTGATCGCCATATCTTACCAACAACTACAATAATTGGAAAGTTTTCGTGTACACCGGGAAATATTTTTACTCTTGAAGTTTCATTGCAAACTCCGCTTGAAGTAGAAGCAGAAGTGACAGGACGCTGGTTCTGCCTTAAAAAAAAGTGCAAAACGCAGAAATTTATTTTCTCGCTAGTAAAATGTCTCATTAGAAATTAAAGAACTTCAACTCGAAAAAAGAAAAGCACGCGTGTAATTGCAGTAAACTGTGGACCCGCGGCGCTTCTCAATATAAGACTTTTTTTCCTATCTTCGGTAAACTCAAAAATGTATTCCGAGATTCAAAAAATTGTGCGTTTTCTATTTATCTCGAAGATCTATATATGAATTATTCTCCATCGAAGACTATATTAAAGGTCTAAGAAACCCCAAGTCACAATTAGCACCAATTCGAATAAACGACGGAGGATGGGTTAAACTAATATAGACAATGCAGATCTGTTCGATAAAAACTTCGCAATGTCACGCACTAAGAATTTAAAATAACCTAAAAGTTTACGGTTTAGAATTATGTTGTTATAGTTATTGTTTGTACTTTATACTCAAAAAATACTTAAAGAATAAGACGTCATGATAGCCACATTTGCTAATGATACAGTTATATTTGCATCATACGGCTCAATCCGAACTGAAAAGCTACATAAAATGTCATAAAATAACGAACTAGTACTGGACAAAGGCAAAGTATCTAGGCACTCATGATGCTAAGATTTTCAAACCCAGCTCGGGTGCTCGGGACACCTACCTCATCGAGTCAATGGAAAATTTTGACAAAAATAAATGCTAAATTAAACAAAATGTACAAAAGCGCTGTTTGGACAGACTTTTTCGTGTCCGTTTACGGGAAAATGGCCACTTCCGGTTGCGGTTTTGGTGGTGGTCTACCTTATTGGGATCGAGTCAATGAACAAATGGGATATCAAACGACAAAATGTCGTTGTTTTTTTCCTTATTGTTCTATTGAATCAATTTATCTAAATGGGAATTTATAAACACATTCTACCCTTTAAAACCTAGAAATATGAAAATGGGATGAGTACCATCTAATGAAGTATTTGAAGAGCGGCTACAAGCACAAGCAAAATAGTTACATCAAATCTTCGTCTCATTTACACTCTGCTGTAATCGGGTCAGTAATCAGTAGTGTACTTCAGTAACTTTTAAAGTTAGCCAGGGTGCATTTCACACAAAAGATAAACAAACGGATCGTCTACTCTTAGTTGGATACTTAAGAGGTTGAATTCAATAGACTTACGAGTATTCTGATTGATTTTCAAATCTGTTACGAATCAACATGGTTCTTGTGGAACTGCTCTACTTTGCTCATCACTTATCATCCTATAAATAAAGTGTAAATGGGTTTGTTGTACACAATGAAATTGCACTTTGGATGGTATATACTCACTCAAGGACTAAGTTATGCAACGGAGAAATAATTTCCTTCCAGTATACTAGTGATGGTGCTGATGCACACTTTGAGGTTCTTTTTAAAATTGATTTTAAAACGATTCTTGTTTTCCTTCCTTTCAGAGTCCAGTTCCCAAGACCACATCCCCTTGTTGACCACAAGAGCCAAAGAAGATATATACATATACTGTTAAGAGACGGGAGGGTGTGTACAATAGTTTAATGTTAGATATGACCAAATCAGTGGTCATATTGGCTATTGTCAGTTGCATAGTCCTTGATGGAATAAATGGTAAGTAATGTTTTTATTGGATCATGATTGTTTGATTTTGAAGGTTTTTTTTGAAGGCCTTCCGTTTGTGTACCCGAACAACAGAAATTCAGTAATAAAATGGATTTCACCAGAAGACAAATGGGATATACAATCGGCGCCAAGAAGTATTATTCCACATGTGGAGTTGAAAAAATTTCCCAACCGAACAAATCCTGCCTTGAATGACAATGACGAAGAGTTCCTCAATCACTTGCGGGAACTTAAGAAGAATGGTAGTACTTCAAGAATGTTATGGTTTGATACCCCATCAGATGGGTTGACTTATTTGCCTTTTGTTGATAAGGCCTTGAGGATCTTAAACCTCAAGCAGGTGGCATATGAAGTAGAAAACAGTGTCATGTCAAAGGTTTCTTGTACGGCGTGTAAGGCCGGTGAGTAAAAGTTGAGTTTTACTATTGACTTCCTAACAAGAACTCTGATTTAAAGGTGCTGGACTTCTTCAACACTATATCCGTACGGGAAAATCTGAGTCTGAAATAATCAAAATGATTTATGAGTTCTGTGTCAATCTGCAAATTCAGAGCCCCAGGGTTTGTCAAGGCGTTAGTCAGTTATTTGGGGTGAGTAAAGTATTAGATTTCATCGAGCTTGAATTCAGATAATACTTTTAATTTAAGGGTGAAGTTGTGTATGTCTTGAAGCGTACTCCTCTTGGGCCCGACGAGATATGCAGTTTTGTAATTGGCGATGCATGTGGAGATGTCTACAACCCATATCACGAATGGGAAGTTGCATTCCCTCCGGTTCCTAAGCCACCAGTTCAGGATGTACCTATTCCAAAAGAGGGTGCGCCTTTTTTCAAGGTTCTTCATATTTCCGATACTCACTACGATCCACATTACGTGGAGGGTTCAAACGCAGAATGCAATGAGCCTCTTTGCTGTCGTTTGAGCAGTGGACGTCCATCGAATCCTAATGCTGCTGCAGGAAAATGGGGTGACTACAGGAAATGTGATACACCAAAACGAACGGTGGATAACCTATTAGCTCACATTGCCGATACCCATCAGGACATTGATTACATTCTCTGGACTGGCGATTTGCCTCCTCATGACGTTTGGAATCAAACTAAAAGGGAAAATTTAGAAATAATTAAAGAGACTGTAAAGCAAATGACCGAAAAATTCCCTGGAGTTCCGATTTTCCCCGCACTAGGCAACCATGAAAGTGCTCCGGTTAACAGTTTTCCTCCACCCTATGTAAACCAAGAAGATAACTCCATTTCGTGGCTTTACGATGAACTTGATGTGCAATGGAGAAGATGGCTACCAGCAAGTGTCTCGCATACGGTTCGGCGAGGAGCTTTCTATTCTGTTTTAGTCCGACCAGGATTTAGAATCATTTCCTTGAACATGAATTACTGTAATAACAAAAACTGGTAAGCGATATTTGAGACGTTGCAATTTTGTATGAATGTAATTATTTTTCGTCTAAAAAGGTGGCTTTTACTTAACTCTACTGATCCTGCAACTGAGTTGCAGTGGTTTATCTATGAACTGCAGAGTGCTGAATTCTCAAATGAAAAAGTCCACGTTATTGGCCATGTCCCTCCAGGACACTCAGATTGTCTTAAGGTGTGGTCAAGAAACTTCTATAGAATAATTGCACGGTATGAAAACATCATAGTATCTCAGTTCTATGGTCATACGCATTTTGACGAATTTGAAGTTTTCTATGATCCAAACGATTTGGGTAAGAAACATTTAGGTCAAATGAAGATTTTGGAACTTGATGTATTAAATTCCAGGCCATACGACCAGTGTTGCTTACATTGGACCATCAGTCTCGCCATATTATGACTTGAATCCAGGTTACAGAATCTATTATATCGATGGAGATCACGATCAAACGACACGTTTGGTCATCGATCATGAATCCTGGATTATGAACTTGAAGGAAGCGAATTTGTATGATTATCCTATATGGTACAAATTATACACAACAAGAGCCGCTTACAGTATGATAGCTTTAAGGCCACATGATTGGCATAATCTGATAGATGAAATGGCAAACAATCAGGAATTGTTTGATGTGTATTATAAGTAAGTAACAGATGTAATGTTCTGAAAATGTTGATTTAAATTTAATTGCTACTTTTACCTGGAATATTTTAACTGTTTAATACCTTGAATAAGTATCTACTTAAATTAAATTTAACTTAGGTACCCCAAACTCGGTTTCAAACGAATTTAATGACTAAAATAAAATGAAAATCTTTAATTATATTGCATATTTTTTATTTCAATGTCAATCATAAAATAAATGAATTACACGACTGAATCGCACGTACATGCTTATATTTGCGGTCACATTGTCGAATAACATTTAAAAAAATGGGCACGACTGGGTCGCACGTACTTCCTCTTATGTGCCTAATTACATTGAAAAGCAAGTTCTTTGACAAAGACAAGTAACATTTACGTTGAAAATAACACAGTTCCTTATACAAAGTATCAAAACCACAATACTTAAGGGTTTTTAGTAAACGTCATCACACGTAATAAATAACAACAAAATTCTGAAAAAAATATTTCGAAAATTGTAGGACCGGTTTGGATAAAAGTCGGTTTTTTTATTTTTAGTTTTTTGTAATTTTTTTTTAAATTTTGCTACGCAATTTTTTAGCGTTTATTTACTTACACCAGATTTTGAAATTTTAAATATTTTTTGAAGAGGTATAAAAACAGAAAAAAAAATATAAATTCAATTATATTGCATATTTTTTATTTCAATGCCAATCATAAAATAAATGAATTGCACGACTGAATCGCACGACGGAATCGCACGTACATGCTCATATGTGCGGTCACATTGTCGAATAACATTTAAAAAATGGGCACGACTGGGTCGCACGTACTTCCTCTTATGTGCCTAATAACATTGGAAAGCAAGATCTTTGACAAAGACAAGTAACATTTACGTTGAAAATAACACAGTTCCTTATAAAAAGTATCAAAACCACAATACTTAAGGGGTTTTAGTAATCGTCATCACGCGTCAAATAACAAAAAAATTCTGAAAAAAAATGTTTCGAAAATTTTAGGGCCGGTTTGGATAAAATTCGGTTTTTTTTATTTTTAGTTTTTTGTTTACTTTTTTTTAATTTTGTTATGAAGGTTCTTAGAGTATTAATTTACACCAGATTTTTAATTTAAAATATTTTTTTGATAAGTTTTAAAAACAGAAAAAAATTAATTATAAACAGAAAAACATAATAATGCAAAATGTTGGTATGCACAATTAATCCGGCTATCTAGATCTTTTCAAATATAATTTTTTTTTGAAATCCATTGAGCCTTTACCGAGAAAGTCGAGAATAAAAAATTCGTTATATGAAAGGTACTGTTAACTTATACTACTTGAACACAGAAAAAATAGCAACACTATAATGCTCTGCCTTAATGACTGTTCTGATCGATTCGCAGAAGTCTTGCTCGAGCCCCTCAGAAAGAGGACGAACGACGGACGAGCCCAACCAATTGGACCAACGGTGGCGTCAACAGTTAACGAAGCAGACGCCCTAATGAGCTAATTCGACGTATTTGGAGATAAGATCATTGGTACAATTCAATGCAAGTCAGGGCATTAAAATAGAGATGTTGGCGGATGAACCCTTAATGGGCCAACGGCAGCGCTCATATCCCCGAAGTGGGTTACTGACTCCGGTTCCTTCTGTCCAAGGAATCCAACAAAGGACCTGGCCCTCCAGGTTAGGGGTTGTGGATGGGGTTAACAACCCTGCCACGGAAAAAAGAAAAAGTTGCGAATCGACCAATAGCCTCGGAAAAGGACGGATTAACTGTTGACGACCCGGAAAAACGAATTAAGGACAACGACCTTCGGATCTGGACGTGGAATGTTAGAACTCTTAACAGATCCCGTGCAGCCAAACAACTAGCGGAGGCCCTAGACTGCTACAGAGCAGGAATTACTGCCATTCAGGAAGTGCGATGGGATGGGCCGGGCAAAAGGAGGATGAAAAACTGTGACGTGTGCTACGGTGATTGTGCAAGAAGACCATTGCGTTTATTTGGGTGCGGATTCGTCATAAGCGGTAGACTTAGGCAAGAAGTCTTGGGCTTTCGACACGTAAGTGAGCGACTTGTAACAATCCATATCAAGGCTAAATTGGCCAACATTAGCCTAATATGCGCTCATGCCCCCACAGAGAACAAAGATGACGCCACCAACAAAACCTATGAGCAATGCCCTAAATACGAAGAAGAAATCTTTGGTAGGACTGTCGGAAAACATAGCCTACACGACACAACGTCTGAAAACGGACTTAGGCTAATTGACTTCGCAGCGGCACATAACGTCACCATTGCAAGCACACGGTTTCCTCATCTCGATATACAGAAAGGGACTTGGCGATACCCAGATCAAAGAACTGACAATCAGATTGATCACGTTGCGATCGATGCAAGACACGCCTCCAGTATCTTGGATGTTCGCACCTTCCGAGCAGCTAACATCGCCTCGGATCACTACCTGTTGCAGCAAAGTTAAGAATGCGAATAACCCGAACACCACAACAACGGAGTAATACTGTGAGGAAGTATGATGTCGGAAAGCTGCAAGCGCAAGAAACCGCCAGAACCTGTGCCGATCGAATATCCCGTAACCTATCAAGAAATCCATTACCGCCAGGGTGAAGTGCCGAAGACCAGTGGCAACACTGCCAACAAGCCATCAGAGATACCGCAACTGATGTGCTAGGTTTCACCAGACCACCACCACGAAACCTCTGGTTTGATGACGAATGCAGGCAGGCCCATGCAGCCAAACAAGAGGCATATAAAGCGACGCTGCAAAGAAAGACGAGAGCTGCTCGCGAGCTTTACGAGCAGAAAAGACGGGAAGAACACCGGCTTCTCCAAAAGAAAAAGAGAGAGCATGAGAAGCGTGCGATCGAAGATATTGAGAGATGCTACTCCAGGAACAACGTGCGCAAGTTTTACCAACAGGTAAAAAGAACATGCCAAGGAAAAAAATCCCACACAGAAGCCTGTAGAGATAGGAATGGAAACCTCGTAGTAGAGTCACAGTCGGTGCTGAGTACATGGAAGGACCATTTCTGCAGACTGTTAAACGGCGATGAAGGCCAAAATCCCGCTGTCAGGCAGAATGAACCATTCAACATGGATGATGACAGACAAAACTTCCGTCCACCTGACCAAAATGAAGTAAGGATAGCAATATCTAAACTCAAAAACAACAAAGCTGCTGGACCCGACGGACTACCCGCCGAACTTTTTATAGCGGCCGGAGATGGCCTGGTGGAGTGCATACACCAACTCATCTCTAAAGTTTGGTCAGAAGAAAGTATGCCTGATGAATGGAACCTCAGCATCGTTTGCCCGATCCACAAGAAAGGAGACCCTCTAAACTGCGCCAACTATAGAGGAATAAGTCTCCTGAATATCGCCTACAAGATCCTCTCTGCCGTACTATGTGAACGCCTGAAACCTTTCGTCAGCAACCTGATTGGCCCCTAACAGTGTGGTTTCAGACCAGGAAAGTCCACAACCGATATAATGTTCACTCTACGGCAGATCCTGGAAACCACCCAAGAATTCCAAATCGATACCCACCACCTCTTTATCGATTTTAAGGCCGCGTACGATAGCATTTCTAGAGACGAGCTATACAGAGCCATGTCAGGTCTTGGCATCCCCACAAAACTCGTCCGACTGTGCAGGATGACGATGGAGAACTCTCGCTGCTCCGTCAAGGTTGGTACTGACCTCACAGAAGCTTTTGACGTCAAAAAAGGATTCCGACAAGGTGAGGCGCTATCGTGCGATTTCTTCAATTTAATACTTGAAAAAATTATAAGAAACTCGCAATTCAATTGTAGAGGCATGTTGGTTGAGGGCCAGGTTCGTCCCGAACTGTAGCGCCCCCTAAGTAAGTAAGAAAGTATATTTCACGGTACGTCCGAAATTGCGCTCAAGGGTGAACTGATGAGCATTTTTTGTGAGACGAGTATCACGGGAAAAACTTTTAAGCGGAGGAATTCAGCTGGCTACTTCCAGTGAACATTTTTTACTTACGATTATAGGGACTATAAGGCAAGTTTAGGATTCGGGAATAATAAAAAAATTGAGATAACATTCAAACATGATATTACGATCAGTGAGAAGTTTAAAAAAGTCATCGAGAAAAAAATGTCTGACTGTCTGTCTGTCTGTCTGTCAGTATGTATAACGAGCTGCAGCCTAAACGGCTTAAGCGATTGTCTTCAAACTTGGTGTGTGTGATTATTTTAGCCTTCCCCAGATTGGAAATTGAAATTTTATTTTTAGCCATAAAAATTTAATAAATTTAATTAATTTTATTTAAATTTAAAGATAAAAATTATAAGATATAAGACGACATGGACATCATTGGCAGAACTCGGTGAGCTGTCACTGTAACGTTTGCTAGCCTTGAAGCTAAAGCGGCTAAGATGGGACTAGCAGTCAATGAGGACAAAACGAAGTACCTGCTGTCCACAAAAAGGGACACACAACACCGGCGTATTGGACAAAACTTCAAAATAGACAGGTACAACTTTGAGGTAGTTAGGGACTTTGTGTACCTCGGATCCGCTATAACATCTGACAACAACATCTCGTCAGAAATAAAGCGAAGAATTACTCTTGCCAATCGCTGTTTCTATGGGCTAGGAAGGCAATTGATTAGCAAAGCCCTCTCTCGAAAGACAAAGGAGACTATGTATAAGATCCTAATCATCCCAGTCCTGCTCTATGGCGCCGAGGCATGGACTCTATCTAAAGCGGATGAAGATATCCTTAGTCGTTTCGACCGTAAGATTCTTCGGAGGATTTTTGGCCCTATCTGCGTTAACGGGCTTTGGAGGAGAAGTTCAACCAAGAACTATACGAGCTGTACTGCGACATTGACCTGGTAAAAAAAATACGCATATCACGTTTAAGATGGCTAGGGCATGTAGAGCGAATGGACACCAATGCTCCGGCTCGCAGGATCTTCGATTCTATTCCAGAGGGTAGACGCAGTCAAGGAAGACTTCGTTCGGGGGCGCGCTCAAGTGGAGGACGACCTCAACCAACTTTGGAGTGCAAAACTGGAGGCAGCTAGCCAAAGACCGAGCTGGCTGGAGAGGCATGTTGGTTGAGGCCCAGGTTCGTCCCGAACTGTAGCGCCCCCTAAGTAAGTAAGTAAGTAAGTAAAAATAACGGTACCTGCCATATGACCGTTTAGGAAAATCTTATTTTTCTCGAAAACAGCTCCAACGATTTTAATGAACATTTTTCAGAATTTCTTTGTTGGTATTGGCTATCATTTGATTAGAACCGCATATACGGAAAAAGTCTATTAACGGGACCTTTCATATAACGGTTTAAATTTTTGGCTTTCTCGGTTACGGCTCTTTGGATGTCTGTCAAATATTATACTTATTTAAGAAGATCTAGGTAGCCAAATTAATTCTGCATATCAAAATTTTGAATAACTTTTTTTCTAGGTAATATTAATTTTTGAATTTTTCTTTTGAAAACTAATAAAAAAAATTATTTTAAATTTTATAATCAGATGTTTTTTAATAAATTCTAAAATACTGCAAACCAAAATTTAAAAAATAATTTTTTTTCAAAAAACTAAAAATAAAAAACAGGATTTTATCAAAACCGGTCCTAAAATTTTCGAAATACATTTTTCATAAATACCTTGTTTTTTAAGACGTGTGATGGCATACTTCATTTTAACTAAAAACCGTTAAGTATTGTTGTTTTTAATACTTTTTATAAGTTCAAACTGTGTTATTTTCAACGCAAATGTTACTTTCAAATGTTTCTGTCGAAGATCTTGCTTTCCAATGTAATTCTGCACATAAGAGCAAGTAAGTGCGACCCAGTCTTGCCCTTTTTTTATAAAGGAAACGATAAAATAAGGATAGAAATGAAACATTGCATCGGTCTTCGAGAGCGGCAATTGCTTCAGCGGCAGTTCTATTTTCTATTTATCTTAACACTCGACTTTGTATTCTACAAAGCAGCTGATGCGATGTTTGCGAAGCACGTGCCCAGAGGTGGGAGATATACTCGAGTTTAGGGCGAATAAACGCTTTATAAATTATAGCCAGCCCAGAAGGGAAAAAATACTGCTTACAGCGATACAGAAAACCTAAGCACTTAGCAGCATTTTTAGCGATCTCAAATATATGGTCGTTCCAACGGAGGTCGTCGTTTGCACACATACCGAGTACTGAGAGCCTTACGGTTTCTTCGATGTACAAGCTATTCATGGACAATGGCCTTGGGGGTATGTTTAGCTTTAACGACAGAAGACAGTATTGAGTTTTCGAAGCTTGAAACTCCACACGATTCCTATTACTCCATTTGACAATGTTGTATAAATCGGAGTTAAATGACCTTGACATACGGTACCGTACGTCCGAAGGCGAAGGACGTGAATTATCGAACGAATATGAAAAACTGAGGGTAGAGTCGTCAGCAAAACAGTTAAGTGGATTAGAAGCAAAACAGTTAAGTGAATTAGAAGTAACAGACAGAAGATCATTTATAAAAATTAGGAAACAGACTGTCGGAGACAGAACAGAGCCCTGGGGCACACCAGGCATTTATTTAGAGGAAATCAGACTTGAATCAGTCCAATACAACTTTAATTTAACGGTCCAGAAGATAGCTTCTAATCCAACGAACAAGAGTATCATCGATCCCAAAAGCACTCATTTTCGATAAGAGAGCTTCATGCCATACTCCAAATGCCTTGGAGTATGGCTCTTGGATCAAGAGCAATAATCTTACTTTCGCCAAAGAGATGTAAAGATTTTTTCCACTGTTCGGTGAGATATGCCATCAGATCACCAGTGGAACGGTTTCTGCGGAAGCCATACTGACGGTCATGGATCTTCGAGATATTCCTTAAGCTGACGGTTATTCAGTGTTTCCATGACCTTATAAAGAAGGGATGTCAGTGCTATGGGTCGGTAGGAGGAGGGGGAGGATGGGTAGCCTTTCTTAGGGACAGGTTGGACAAATGCTGTTTTCCATTTTCTAGGAAAGATTCCAGAAGAGTAGGAGCGATGGAAAAGATTACGCAGTGGCTTTGCCAGTTCGGAAGAGGAATCGGGGGTATACCATCCATCTACATAAGTAGATTTAGAGATTGTGAGTGGCTCCTTATGATTTTCAAGCAACAACATCTTTTTTCTTCCTCTTTCATTTCTAAAACCAAAAAATAAAAAAGAAAAAGAACATCATCATTATTAAGACGTGTGATAGCGTACTTCATTTTTACTAAAAACCATATTAAATATTGTAGTTTTGATACTTTTTATAAGTTAAAACTGTGTTATTTTCAACGTCAATGTTACTTGTTTCTGTCGAAGATCTTGCTTTCCAATGTAATTAGGCACATAAGAGGAAGTACTTGCGACTCAGTTGTGCCCATTTTTTAAAAAGCGTTTCTATTCTCTTTTGAAAACAAAACCCATTCTAGCTTGAGATATTTACATACCTACGTACATATATAAATACAATCAAAATATTTTTTCATTTTTAGAAATTACTGGAAAAATTCCCCTGTGAAGCCTTCGTGCGATCACGAATGTCGAAAACGTATGCTTTGCGACTGTAAAAGCGGACGAAGTCATGATCGCAAACACTTTTGCCAAGATGTCGAGGCCAAAGTTGACGTCGGCACTTCTAAGGGCTGGAAGGACTGGATTTTTAAGGGATTCTCTGCATCGTATGTTGAAAACCTTCTTAAATAACATATTTCATGTAATGTCTATGTTCGTCATGTGGTGTTTCGTCCTCATAATTATAATTGATTTATTCATCATCACTCATCCTTGCTAAACTAAATTCTTTTTTTTTAATTTTTGTTACATTTCTGCCTATTTGGTGATGGTTACAAAAATAACAATGATGAATTCTAACAAAACACACACACAATAAAACAAAATCACAAAAACAGTTCTTCAGAAGATGAAGGCCTTGAGACTAATTTACTCCCCAACAATAACGATAATAAAAGGGACAACACGGATTCAAATCATAATATTATTGGAACAACTCAAAGAACTCCGGAAGTGATTTATGTTGGTGGTGGTGGGCAGTAAAAAAATCTGTATAAAAGTACTGTAAAGTTTGCATATAAGGGTAGCATAATGGGCAAAAAAAAAACCGTAAAAAATAAAGAATTTGTATGGGTTGATTATGTAGAATTTATTAAATAAGTTTTTTGCTTTATTATACTAAGGGTATACCCGAAGGTTCTTGGAAGGGGTTTAGGAGCTGATGAAGGGTAGGAAATGGCAATAAATAACAAGTCGGAAGGACTCTGTTTAAAGTTAATAACTTTGACGGTGTTATTTGACTTGGTTAAATACAAAATATATGTTTTTTGTGTTAGATTGTGTCAAGGAAAATTGGTGTTAATTACTTTTGAACTGGAGGTTAGTGTTTTTGTCAGTATCCTCCCATTCCAAGGACGAGAACAGCGAATTTATATCCAAATGCATCCCACTGAGTCTTTGAATGTGCACTGAAAAATGTAAACTCTGTTTTACACATTTCTCCCAAGCCGCTTGACCCCATTTCTTTTTCTTAAGCTACTATCCAAAGGGTTTGGCTTGGGCTTCAAGATTGTTGAGCATAAAGTTGGAATATTCTTCCAAATACACTCTGAAATTTGATGAATTTTAGTTAATAAAGCAGTTTTAAATTTCTTCATCAAGGTGATCTTTATCTTGTGAACTCCTGCTTCTACAAAAGCAATAAAATTATGTCAGCAAGAACAAAGTTGGTAAGTTTCGATGGCATAACTTTTCACACATTCAAAAAAAGGATGGATTAGGGTTTTAAAGTTTTAAGGTTTAAATAAGCATAAACCCAGAAGATATTATTTTAAGATTTTAATTGCGGCTTAAAAAACAGTACATCACCGTTAGATTAAAAAACACGCTTTTGTTTTCAGATAAATGTGAGTTATTCTAATATCATTGTATACATATTTAATGTAGTTATATGTATGTATATAAAAAAAATTTCTCCTGTGACTTATAAATTAAATGAAATTAACTATGCTGTTTGGCATTTTGGAGAACAAAAAATATTTCCTATCTCTCTAATTCTTCTAACTCTAGTGTCGTGCAACTTCCGGTTGCATTCTAAAAGGCATTGTGACTTACAGACACATAGTTAAAATATTATTATTTTTAAAAAATATCTTTAGACCAATTAAATTTTACAAGTATTTAATACAGTATTATATACAGGTTTAAGTCTGTTGAATATTACTTGGTGATCTGTTAACACCATCAGCACAATTGAACAAATATGTACAATTGTTTTTTCATAAAAAAAATTTAATTTTAATTATTTTTGTTACCAAATTATTTCAAGAACTTACCATCAAGTTATTTTTTTGTTCTCATAACTTCCAAAAAAAAAACAGATTAAATGTTATAACATCAATAACTAGTCTGCCCAAATATGTTATGAATCTTGGCTAACCTGAACTGCACAAAACGCAACAATGCATCCCAAAGAGCAATGAAATGAATGAAAAGAAAGAAAATACTACGATGAACTAACATACCATTGAAAACAGTCAACTGCCATAACTAATTTAAATTATAAAAAAAAAAAACTGAATCTTTTGACAGTTCTCAGCTGTCAAGCTTTTCAGCAATATCAACTCAGAATAATAACCAAGGCAACTATACAAAATGAGTGATTGAGACAAAAGCAAGTAATTTTTAGATTGAAGCCTTGCTAAACTTCCAACTAAAATAAGGAAATGGAAACCTTTCAGGATGCGAGAATGCTTTGCAAATGTGATACAAGTTTTTTTTAAATATATTATGTAATAAATATGTTTTAAAAATAATAACTAATAATATATAAGTAAGAAGAGTTAAAGTAGTACTTTTAAAAATAATAATAATGAAGTACCTACCTACACTTTTTAAGAATTTATTGTTGTTGTTTGTTTATTGTTTTGTTCTAGTAAGCAAAAGAGACATTAAATTGATTTTTAAGATTAATTTGTTTAAAGATAATACATTTTTTATGTTGTTTTCGTTTAAGTTGAAATAAAATTATATTAAATTGATGAAAAAACATTCGTTTTGTTTTGTTTTTAACACGTGCGCACTAGGGATTTTTGTTGCAACTTTTATGTCAAACGCACTGCGTGAGCATTGCGAAGTTAGGGAGAGAGAAGGTGTCGATTTACATTGATTTTGAATGCTTTCAAATTGAAGTGGCCTAGGAAAACCTCGCCGGGTAAACTATTGCAAATTCGTGATGTACGGCTAAAAAAAGAATATCTATATTTCACGTTAAGTCCAAAATGGGGCTCAAGTGTGAACAGATGAGTATTCCTCGCGAGAAAAGTATTACGGATGAAGTATTTAAGGAGAGAAATGAAGGACAACTTTTAGTGAGCAATTTTAAGCAAAATATGCTTTCAAAAAGTAAGTATGTAAGTAATTATTTTTTTTTTATTTGCTCTTAGGTGAGGGCAGAGAGTGGAATAAAATTTGAAAAATAATAGGGATACTTCAAAGTTTTTATTCGATTTTTCTTACTTTTGATTGTTCGAAAAAAAGTATGTAAAATATTTTCCAGTCGAATGATTTAAACGCCATTTTATTTCTTTAAGAAATGTTAGTTCTTTTTATGGTAGAAGACAACGTGGCAGACCTTGCTTGCGTTGGAAGGATGGTGTAGACCAAGATGCCCGAAGCCTTTGGGTGCGCAATTGGAGGACGTCGGCTACCAATCGGGATGTATGGAAGATCTTGTTGAAGGAAGCCCGGACCGGATCCCGTTTGTTCATTAAGATTTTTTCAAAATCGTATGATGGGTTTTCAAATAAAACAGTTTTGTAAAAAAAATTTTTTTAAATTAAAAAAAATAATTCTTAAATGCAAACTTAAGCATGAAAATATCCTAGATTTAAAAAACAAAATTAAAAATTAATTTCCAATTACATGTTTTCAATACATTGATTTTTCAAAAACAAAAAAAAATTAAATAAAAGTTTTCGAAAATATTTTAAATTAAAATTACTTTGGCTACCTACATCTTCCTGAACATCAATTTTGATAGTAATCGGCCAACCAGTTCTCAAAGTCGACGAAAAATGGTTCTATGGGATATACCGTTTTTAGCCTATCATCCTAATTTTTTTTTTCAGTAAAACATAATGCACACTTAGAGTAAGTAGTTCACTGATTTTTTTTTATAAAAATTCTTGGAACCGTTTTCAAAAAAAAAAAAAAAATGCTTTTACATAATGGTTATATGGCAGGTACCATTAATATTTGAGACTAGCTTACTCACCGCTGAACTTATAAATAGTGTCAAAACCACAAACCTTAAAGGTTTTTAGTGAGATTGGAGTATGCCATCACACGTCTTGTATAATAACGAATTTATGAAAAAAGTATTTCGAAAATTGTAGACGGATTTTGATAAAATCCTGTTTTTTATTTTTAGGTTTTTAACATTTTTTTAATTGTGGTAAGCAGTTTTTTAAATTTATTAATATACATACATTTGATTATAAAATTTAAAATATACTATTGATTTTTTCAAAAATAAAAATTCAAAAATTAATTTTAATTAGAAAAAAAAAGTTATTTAAATTTTTAAAATGCAGAATTAATTTGATTTGAATTTAGATCTTTTCATATATAAAATTTAAAGTCCAAATAACCGAGAAAGCCACAAATTAAAAAAGGCGTTATATGAAAAGTATAGACTTTTCCCGTAAATTTGATTCTAATCAAATGATAGCCAATACCAACAAAAAATTCTCAAAAATGTTCATCAAAACCTTTGGAGCCGTTCGAGAAAAATAAGCTTTTCCTAAACGGTAATATGGCAGGTAAATTAAATTCAATTTCCCCAATTCAATATCAAAAGAACACACCCCAAAGGTGCTTCAAGATCCAGATTCCATCCAAATACGAATGGATGTTCCATCACCCAAACGGATTCACTCAGCTTGAAAATATGCAACTTATAATGAACAATAGCCCACCTTTTCCTAAACCAAAATCCAATAGCAAGCCCCAATCGAAAGTCTTTAGAAAGAAAAATTAGAATCCAGACCCCAACTGGTCTTTAAAAATGGGTGTCTTCCCTAACTTTTCTGGCGCTTTGCCGTTGTCCTCTCTCAAGCGAAAGACTTCACCTACATCGGTGAAACCTCCTGCCAAACGAGTTTTTTTTTAACCTTCTTCTGCAAAAGCAGGATTCACAAACCTTTTCCGATCCAATATTCCGACCAAAATAACAACCTAAAACTCAAAATAGACCCCACCAAAGCACCAATTTACACCCCTAACTAAGCCTCAAACTAAGCCCCAACCTAAGCCCCTAACTATATCCCAACCTAGGCCAATACAGGCTTTACTTAAATCCAATGCGAAAGACCAGCAAACACCAATCACACCTAAACTTGCTCACCAACCTGTGTCTTTTAGTATCAATAATGACTGTCCTTCTTCACCCATATTCCTCAAATCTTGCTGAATCTCCTCAATTTCCATGCTTCGACCTCACTACAGAGGCTAAATACCCTAATTTTGTAAGCTCCCATATTCTAAACCCTAACTTTTCTATTTCTTCTACAGATTCACGTCCACTACACTGCTTTGATCCTCTCTTACGACCTAATGTAAAACTAACCCAACAGACCCTTGCTGATTCTACTGAGTCGCGATATGCACTTTCCAAACTCAGAGATAACAAACTGTTGGACAACATTCGTCTGTTCTTAGCCTATCTCCACGATAAACCTGACGATTTGTGCATAGATGGTAAAACGAAAAGTTATGTCCCTGCGTTTATAAAAAAGGAAGGTCTGCCTACTGATCCGATACCATTAAGGCAGATATACGACAAATATCACGAGCTTCTGAATATATCCTCAAAACAAATATCCAAAGATCTCTATGCCTTTTCTTCGTTTCTTCATTCTAAAAGAATTTCCTACATTCAAAGAGTAAGATCAGAATCTAGTAAATTTTATCGCTCCTAACACTATCTCTGCCCAACCTCTCTCTAACCGCCACCTTCCTTCCATCAATGTTTTGACCCCCCTTCAAGCCGAATTCTTCCTATAACATTTTATTGTCAAAATATAAGAGGTCTTCGTTCAAAAACTCATAATATCTTTCAGAAATCTCATGCTCTACCTTTCGAAATCTATGCACTAACCGAAACCAATCTTATACCTAGCATTAATAACCTAGAACTGTTCCCATCTAATTTTAATTTTTACCGTGATGATCTAAACCGAAGCGCAAATGATTCACCTAGTCGTGGTGTATTACTCGCCGTTAAAAACACAATTGATTCATCTTTCATATCAAAATCTTCCTCATCGATTATAGACTATGTCTCTATAAAAATCAGTCTTCCCCGAAAAGCAATTTTTGTCATCTGCTTCTACATCCTACCCGCACAACCCATTGAGTCATACGAACAAGCTATTAACACAGTTGATGAACTCATAACCCTAAGTGAACCCCAAGATGAAATCCTTCTTTTTTTTTGACTTTAATCTTCCTCACTTAATATGGAAAGCATCCGAAGATGAATCACATTTTATCGCATGCAATCTAACTGCCCATAAAGAATATCTATTCATCGATCCATTAGCTGATTTAAGCCTTTTCCAAGTAAGTGGTGTCTGTAACTTTATGAATAGACAACTCGACCTAATTTTCTCAACAGATCTCATGAATTCTAGTGTATCATTAAGTACTCTTTCTCTTTCAACGATCGACAACTATCATCCACCTATTTTTCTGTCGTTATTTCAGGAGTGTCCTTACCAGAACTCTAATATTTCAATTCGTTCTTTCGACTTTCACAAAGCTAAGTTCAGAGAAATTAACGAATATCTTAGTAACACATCTTTTAATTTCGTAAATCTTTCCGTAAACGAAGCCATTAGTAAATTCTATAGAGAAATTTACAATTCCATTTCTCTCTACGTACCAACTTCACAACACCAAACCTCACTTACATCCCCCCCTTGGTATAATCGGAGATTGCGTTCATTGAGAAATAGGAGAAATAAATTGGGGGAACGTTTTCTCCGTTCTGGATCCACCACCGATTATTCTAATTATCTCGGAGTTTATCTCCAATTTTCTGAACTGTATAGTAACCTCTACCAGCGTTATCTAGTTGAAACTCAAGCGAACCTCATTAACGATCCCAAAACATTTTTCCAATTCGTTAACTATAAAAAAAGTCTGATGGATATCCTTCCTCTCTTTTTCTTAACAGTGAAACCTCAAGTGATCCTCTACATATTTCAGTGTTGTTTGCCTCATCTTTCAAGCAATCCTTTACCAATGATGCTTTTCAACCAGACGAAGCTTATTTTAAGTACTTACCGAATTTTTCAATTGGTCCTTTTTTCCCTCTCAAAATCGATAAGAATGTTGAAAATAAGTTAAGCCTACTACGTGAAGAATTTTCTCTTGGGCCAGATAATATCCCGGAAATTCTTCTAAAAAAATGTTCCCAAACTCTCTCCGTTCCCTAACTCAATTTTTTAAGTTATCTTTATCCCAAGGTGTATTTCCAGAAGTATGGAAAACTTCATTCGTTACAACGATTCACAAAAAAGGCGCAAAAAATAACGTTAAGAATTATCGCCCCATTGCCAAACTATCCTACATCCCCAAAATATTTGAATGCCTCATATATGAAATAATAAGTTTTCGTTGTAAGTCGCTTATATCCCCTAGACAACATGGCTTCCTCAAATGTAGATCCACTACCACTAACCTTATTGAATTGGTTTCCTTTGCCCTCTCAGCTCTAGAAGCAGGAATGGAAGTCGACGTTATCTCCTCTGACTTTAGTAAAGCCGATAACTTTTTCACGTAAGCCCATAGTTTTACCTCCCCGTCAATATTTTCTCTCCAATCAATCCATTCCCATTGTTGATTCGATCCGTGATCTCGGTGTTTTATGTGATCGTGAGCTTAGTTTCCGATCACACATCGACGAAATAATACAGAAGGCTAATTCAACTCTAGGTTTCGTAAAACGATGGTCTAAAGAATTCTGCAACCCTTATGTGACTCGTTCCCTATATATAACACTCGTTAGACCTCTCCTTGAATATGCTTCTCAAGTTTGGCGCCCATACCACCACGTCCATATTCCGAGAATTGAAAGCATTCAAAAACGATTTCTTCTTTTCGCTCTTCGCGGCCTTCAATGCCAAGATCCTTTTATTCTACCTCCATATCATGCCCGTCTCCAACTTATTAATCTGAGAACTCTAGATGAACGAAGATTGGTTGCCGATATTCTTTTCATTCACCGACTTTTTTCTGGTTCCGTTGACTGCCCTTCATTATATAATTCCATTTTCTTTAACACTAACCCCCGCAATCTCAAAGATCCTAGACTTTTCTATATACCCTCCCACCGTACCTCCTATGGCTCCAATGAACCTATTACAAGTATGCTGCGAAGTGTAAATTCGATTGCTGATTATTTTGACCTAAATATTAGTACACCGAATCTAAAGTTACGCCCCAACAACTGTCCCAACCTTCCCATTTAGATTTAATTAGTCTTAAGTTAGTTTTAGTTTTGTAGCTTGAAATAAGCCAAATAAATGGGGGTGCTGCCCCCGCCAAAATTAAAATTAAATTAAATACTCAAAAAAAAGTTGGAATATGTGTTTGAAAAGTTTTTCCAAAAAAAACTTTTTCTTTAGATAATTAGATAATTAATATAGTTATATATAAAGTTAGATAATTGCTTAGTGGCTGCATATGTATGTATATAAAGGGTGTTTTTTTAGACGTGTGGTTTTCAAGAAAGAAATAAAACGCATATACGTAGTTTAATGTTAAGGCCAAGAATTTAGCTTGATTATAAAGATAAGAGTTTGCATTATAATTTAAAAATGATTTTGGAAAAGTGGCCGCCGCGGCTGGCTCGAAAAAATTCCAGCCGAGGCCCAATTTGGTAAAAAATAGGGATCGGTGCCCATCTCGTTTTGGGCCCATTCACCGAACGTGTGACGCGCTTGATGGTCGTTCGGCTTCAATTATTGCACAAGTTGGATTTTTTAAGCCTGCAAATAAAGATCCTTCCGCAAAATCTTCCATAAAGTGGATGGGGACATCTCGAATTGTTGCGCGCGATGGCGGATGGACTCATTCGGGTCTTCTTCAAAGTTTTGCTCCACTGAAACGAACCCTTATTTTGGTAATAAATTTGCACAATTTGCAAACTTGTTCGGTAGTAAGTCTATTCATTATGAAATGGCAAACCAAACTGAGCATAAATCAAGTGACAGCTGTCAAAAAGACCAACTCCGAAAGAAGTATTGCCAGATTGAAAACAGAACGTCTTATAAAATAAAAAAAATAATTTTTTTTTAGAAAATTAAGTTTGAGTTAAGTTTATTTATTTCTTTATAAAACTTGCACTGTAAGATAGTACATATCTTATATTTGAGTGAAAGCCTGTGAATCTAGAATTTTTAATACAATTTAAGTGATAAAAAAAATAATAGAAAAATAGAAAAGTAATAGAAAAAGAAAATTAATAAAAGAAAAAAGACAAAATGAAAACATTAAATATGTATATGCAATAGTTTATATAAATCATACTTTGGACTTTTGTAACTTATAATAATAGTTCATTAGTTCAATATATAGAAAAAAAGGAAGATATAGAAATA
This sequence comes from Platycheirus rosarum, assembly GCA_963971375.1. Taxonomy (NCBI): domain Eukaryota; kingdom Metazoa; phylum Arthropoda; class Insecta; order Diptera; family Syrphidae; genus Platycheirus; species Platycheirus rosarum. Next base: position 112,814,904 of record OZ020508.1, read on the forward strand.
TAGACATAGAAAAGAGAGCGAAGATTTAAGTATAAGCTTAAAAGATAGGGTAGGTTAAATTAGTTGCTTTGATTCGAAAAGAATAGAATAGAGTAAGGATATTTTGGAATGTGTGTAGATCATCAACTTCTCACAGATGAGTGGGAAGTGAGTTCCAAAGGCGACATGCAGCAATGAAGAACTGCCTTTCTGACGTGAGACACGAGAAGCGTGGTAAAATTACCGATGTTGATCTGTTTGATACAGATAATCTGAGTTTTTCGTGCAGATATGTTGGTTCACGTGTTTTCAAGATTTTAAAATACAGTACCAATGCTCGGAATTTGATAAAATCATCAAACGACATATAAAGTAGGCTCTTTTGCAAATGTGAAATGTGGTCATACCTTCTTAATCCAAAGACGTATCGAATTATGCTATTGAAAGCAACTTTTATTTTATTTTTGACTGGTTTTAAGTGGTGTGAATTCCTGGGCAGTTCATAGCGTTCTGAGTGTTCCATAAGTTTTTCCTATCAATGATAATATGATATGAATATGATAAGTCTACTTCTTTTCTTGAAATGACCAGACATTTGCATTTGTTTGGGTAGAGAATCAACCCATAGCAAGATGCCCAGTGAAAAACCTTTTCCAGTTCCTGGTTCAACGTAAAATCGCAGTCGTCAATCAGATCCAAAGGACAGCTTTTGTAGATTTTGTATGCCATCGGCATAAAAATGTTTCGATGCTTGGTTGATGATGAAACTGATTTAATTGATATATACAGAAAACAGAAAGGGGGATAAAATTGATCCTTGAGGAACTCCTTGTTGAATCGGTATAAAATCTGAGAAATTACCATTTAACAGAACGGGTTGCTTTCTATCATTTAAAAAAGAAGAGAACAGTTTAATAGCTTCTGGCGATACGTTAATACCTTGACGCAATTTATTTAGGAGTATTGAGTGATTAACCGTGTCGAATGCTTTTGAAAAATCTAGTAGCACTTGGCAAGTTATTTTATCAATATCGAGGTCAGCCCTTATGTCTTCGATTATTTTAGTAAGTGCTCTTATACGGCTATGGTGTTTGCGAAAACCGGATTGAACATCGACTAATAATTTGTTCCGGGTGACAAAGTTGTTTAATTGTTTTTGCATAAGGCGCTCACAGACTTTTGATAGAAAAGGAATTATTGAAATAGATCTAAATTCATTACAGAGTGAGTTTATGGGGATTGGAATTATTTTATTTTTTTCCGTTGGTGTGGGAAGATCCCAGTGGTAAGTACTGAGTTGATTACATTCGTAAAATAAAGAAGAAGCATAGAGAGAATAGCTTTGGTAAATATAGGATTTAAATCATCAGTTCCAATGGCATTAGATTTAATATTGATGCAGCCTTCAACTACATCTGTCGCTTTCATCGTTTATTTTGGCGATTCCTAGTTTGTGTTTTTATTAGAACGTGTTGATTAATAAAAAGATTAAGATTTGTATTTAAAAATTCGACTTGTTCATCTGGTGAAGGCATTAGAAAGATGTCGTTCCATGAAATCATTCTTATATCGTTTTTAAGAGATCTTCTATTAATGTTCATAAAATCTCTAAATTGTACTGGAGAACTTTTTTGGGTACTTGTTTGAAAATCATAGGTCAGGAAAATAAGATCTTGTCTTGAGAAAACTGGAGCTTCGAGTTGGTCGTATAAAAGTACCCGATCGACTTGGATAAAATAGGTTGGTTGAGACATATTGACTGAATGTAAATCGTAAGACCTCATGTTTTCACTTAATCTCTTATCAATTAGAAGGTTACAGTTGAAGTCACCGCATATAATTATGTTTGAAGAACTAACCGTAGTTTCTTCAATAACCCTATAAACTTTCTTCAAATCAATATATCTATTAGGCCTGTAGATAGTTCCAAAGAGAAGATTACCATCACTGTCTTTAACCTCCTAAAACAAGTACTCAAAAGAAGATTCCGGTGATAAGTAGTAAGACTTTTTACATATAAGACTTTCCTTAATATAATAAGATAAATGTTTGGATGTGCAGATAGAGTTTTTAAAAATGATAACAAAAACACTAGAACTTATTTAGGAGGACTTTATTGCTTGGAGACTTCTTTTCAACTACTCTGTTTGTTTATAATATAAAATACATTTAATTTAATTTACAAGTTTATCATATTTATTTTATGCGGAACATCATCATATGTACCTTATGCATTTAATCATTGATTCAGGTTATTGGAAACAGAATGTGAATTAAAGCATAAAATACTGTGGGAAATAAAGTGAAATAGGATATTAAAGAATGTTAATGAACTTATGGTTCTATGGGAATGTATTATGAAAACATGGATTGGGTTGAGGAATGTGCGGGATATGTAACCATGTTAATGGCTTATGATTCTATGGGAATGGATTATGAAAATATGGTCTGGGTTGAGGAATGTGCGGGATATGTAACCTCTCCCCCCTTTATGTCAAAAGTCTCCTGAATTTTCAGAGTTGCTTTACAATTTTCTTTTAAATTTTCCGTACATTTTTCTTTTATATTTTTCATTGAAACAATAAGTGTTTTATGTCATCTTGAAAAGCATGTTCCACCTATGAAATATTGAACATTTTTATGTAATTTTAGCAATTTACTTGGTTTCAGGTTGACAACGTTTTTAAGAATAATTTCTTCAAAGCTTAATTGTTTTGTAAAATTATAATTTTCAGTTTCATCGTAATAAAATCTTTCAATAAAATACATGTTTTTATTAGATAGCGTTTCATTAAATATATAAATGGTACAATTATTAATTGTTATTAGAAATAGTCCTTCAAGTACAATTTTTCTATCGTCACATTTGTTTACAACAGTTAAATCCTTTTTATATTGGATATCGTTTTTGAAATGGTACATTGTTTTATTAATTTCAATAAAAAAATTCTTTAAGTTAAATTTCTAAATTAAATTTATTTCGAATAGGAGTTACCAATTTTAAATCTACTTCTTCATACTTATTTGGGATTTTTATTGCTAGGACTAATGTTTCACTGTCATATTTAAGAGCTTCTATTTTAAGGTTTTTAAGTTTTAAGAAGCCAATTTGCGTATTTATGATTTCTGTTGTTGTAAGTAGACTAGGGTGTATAAGCCCATGTTTTGCTAACGCTATGTTATCTATTATGTGATTTAATTTTTCTTCTAATATGTTAAGTCTCAGAATCTGCTCTTAATTTGCTTAAGCATATAACTTTTTTCGTTTTCTGTTTGTTCAGAAAAACTTTTCATCAAATCTATCCTATCAGCTTCTATAATGTTTTTTAAGGTGTGTCATACTTTCATTAAGATTTTGATTTATTTCTATTTGTTGGTTAACTGTATCAACTGTGGCTTTACTGTTTGTAGTTATTAGAAGTTCATGTGTTCCGTTATATCTTTCCTATCATCGTCGTCCATTGTACCAAAAAGGAAGTTTCTTGCTTTTCCTACAATATTTACTAATTATCTTTTTTGCCTCCAATTGTTCTTTGGTTCTATTGTTTTTAGTATAGCTTTTAATGCATCTATTTGTTTTCTAATAATTGGATCGTTATCTAGTTTTAAATTTTGAATATTTTTATCAATTGTTTTGATTATAATTTTTAGGTCCTGAATGTTAATAATTTGTTTTATTTTATTATTATTTTATTATTTGTTAATTGTTTTTGTATCTTCAATAATTTCTGTTGTTCCCATGTTTATGATAGAATATCCATTTTTTGTCGTTATTTTATCAATTGCTAGAGTGGCTAGTACTGGTGTTACTTGTGTTGTTATTAAGTACGCTACGGTTATCATCTGGAATTAAACGTGGACGTTTTAAATTTATTGGATGTTCTCTATCTAATTGTTTTATGCTATATCTTGGTTGGTTTTTATAATAATTTCTTTGGTAATTTTTTACTGGCTACTTGCCTATTTTCATTATAATTTTCGAGATTTTGGTTTAATTTCTCTGTTCTTTTTTCTTTTTCTTCCTGAATACGATTTTTCAGGGTAGCTTTGTCCGCAAACATGTCTTCTTCTGGTGACATTTTAGTTGTTGAATGGTATCTATTATTATAATTGTTCACTGCTCTATGGACTTTTTGAAGTAGTGTTATATCTAAATTTTTCATTATAACTAATTTCTCTTGAAGGGTGGAGTTAAATCTTTCAATGTCGCTATTTCCTGTGAGATTTTCACAAATTAACTAATTGTCGGCGACTATTTTACTAGGTTTTCGAATTTGGAAAAAGCTCTTCTAACGTTTCTATTTTTTTTGTCCAATTTCGATGAGGCAAATAATACGCATAAGCCTTTTTTGTTAGCTTATCGATCAGAGTAAGGAATGGATGTTTCATGAAATAATAGATGTTTATATGTAAAATTTCATTGGCCTACTTGGGGTTTCGCTTATTTCAAACTTCTTTTTTATCGGTTTCCTTTCATATTTGGTCTCTAAACAGGTTTTGCAATTATTTATTATTTTTGAAATCTCTCTAATTATTTTGGGATAGTAAATTTTATTTTTAAGGTTATGGTATTGTGATGTGGCAACAAGTTTAGATATTCGGAGGATACATTTTGTAAATTAACGCCATCTGTTGGATTCATTGTGTACAACAACCAACATTCATTGTGTACAACAACCAACATTCATTGTGTACAACAACCAACATTCATTGTGTACAACAACCAACATTCATTGTGTACAACAACCAACATTCATTGTGTACAACGACCATGCGCCTAAAAGTATGCTACATATTTGCAACATGTTTTAACTTAGTACTAAATCGAACTTGACGAAACAATTCGAGACTCGAATTAGTACCGAAAGCTTAGATTGTGCCAGAACCAGACAGAAGCTTCCAGAAGCTTTTAAAGTTGTATAAATACAAGAGTAGATTGCATTGAGAGTTCAGTTTATTTTCGAAAGTGGAATTGTTAACAACTGGAAGTATTAGTAAAAAGTGATTGAATTGAGATTAAATAAAAAGTGTTGAATTATAAAAACGTATTTGAATTGTGAATAAGTGAAATAAGTTAAATTTGGTGTTATTTAAACTGAAAGACGTTGTGTTTTATAAAATAAAGAGATTTGTTTTATTATTGTGGAATTTTGATTGAGTTTTATTTGTCGAACCCCAGGCTAAAATATCACATTGGTGTCAGAAATTGGGGATAAAACTCAGTAAAGTGCTAGAAAATTCCATAGTGACATTTTCTAAAACAGTTTCGGTGACTCATTTAATTGTGAAAGTGGAATTTTCCAGAAACTATTGAACTGATTGTGCTTTAAAACTGCGAATAGCGAATATTTTTGTTAAAAATAGTGCGTAAAAAAAAGATTTTCTAGAGAGACATCCAAATAAAACTGACTGTGTTGCGAAAATTATGTTTCGGTTATATAAAATGGGTCGTAAATTAGAACAATTGACAACAGTTGAGTTGAAAGAAGAATTAGGAAAACGAAATCTTCAGACTTCGGGGCTGAAAAAGGAACTATTGCTCCGACTTCAGAATGCTATCACTCAGGATGGTGGAGACCCCGATACCATGTTGTTCGATGTTGAAGAACAAGGCAAAGAAAGCACAGTAAGTACAGACGATGAAATACCTGCTTTCATGAAGTTGCTTCTGTCGAAATTCGATGCTCTGGAAAGTTCCTCGAAAGAACAAAAGAATTCGTCAGAAATGCTGCAGAAGCAACTAAGCGAACAGAAGAACGTTCTCGAAAGTAAATTCGACGAACAACAGAATGAGCAAAAGAATTCGTTGGAAATTCTCCAGCAACAACTAAGCGAACAAAGGAACGTTCTCGAAAGTAAATTCGACGAACAAAAGAATTCATTAGAAACTCTCCAGAATCAACTAAGCGAAATACTTCAAATAGTAGATCAGAAATTTGAAGCCAAAATAGAAAGCTTAGAAGAAAAGTTCGGAAAGCAAGTAGAAAGTGTAGAACAACAGTACGAACACCTGGCTAAGGAGGTTGATTCTTTGAAAAAGCAGAAGGTTCGGGAATATTCGAGCGACGGTCCACGAAGAAAAGAAATGCAGCCCCCTGTCTTCGATGGTCAAACATCATGGCCAATTTATAAGAGGCAGTTTGAAGCTGCCGCCTTGACGAACAACTGGGACAACGAAGACAAATCAATTGCTCTTACGCTTGCGCTCAGAGGAACAGCTGCAGAATTGCTGCAGACCATTCCTGAAGACAAACATCATGATTATGATGCCATGGTCAAGGCAATCGAGATGAGGTTTGGCGACGACCACATGCAGCAAGTTTGAAAGACAAAACCCGAACACTGCTCGAGGTCAAATGAGATGCTGGAATTGCAACAAGCTAGGACACCTACAGCGACAATGCAGATCTCCACCTAGACAGGTAAGCTGCCCACATTGCGCAAGGAGGAGGCAGAATGACGAAGCATCTGGCAGGAATAACACTCACACTGCTGGACAAGCTTCTGATCAACAGCAGGCGGGAAACGCCTAAGAACCAACTTCGCGGGGCTGAAGTTGGTTGATGGAATCGACGCCCCCAGGACCATTATCCAAGTTTCGCAAACTACACGCTGCAGCAAGAGCTTGACAGTGGAGACAGTCATCAGAAACAGAAAATGTGTGGCCACTATCGACACGGGTGCCACAGCCTCCATAATCAGAAGAGACCTTGTTCAGACATCATGGCTACATAACACCAGCTGCTACACTCTGAAGACAGCTACGGGAGAAGCAGCAAAAGTATACGGGGAGGTATTTCTAAAGATACAACTGGCAGGGTTGACCTTCTCACATGCATTCTTGGTAGCCGACATATGCGACGAATGCATCATTGGAGTGGATTTCATGAAGGCACATGAGGTAATCATAGACCTTCGAATGCAAGTATTAAGGTATCGAACCGTTGAGATCCCTATGGTATACGGAAACGAGAACGCTGTGAATCTTTTGGCGGTTATAAGCAGAGATGAAGTCCTACCACCTTCTTCAGAGACAGTTCTTTGGACGCGTTTGGAGGGTGATCCTGGGAACCACCGATTCTATTTCATTGAAGCAGATAATAAAGAGGACTTTCCAAGCTATATCGTTGGAAAGATTTTAGTGGAACCAAAGAAAAACATGGTTCCGGTAAGGCTGATGAATCCGAACAAACACTCCGTCAAGCTGAGACAAGGAGAGGTGATTGGAAGATGCGTACCCATTGCAGCCATATCGACAACATCTGGTAGTGAATCTGCGAGTCCTGTTTCTGCAACAAAATTGGCTGAGGTATGTAATGCTATCCTTGGAAACTGTGAGCTAAATCAGGAGCAGAAAACCATGGCCAAAAATCTCATTGGCGAGTTTGCTGATATATTTGCATCGCAGGATGGAGACTATGGTCGAACACACCTAGTACAGCACCGAATAGACACCGGCGATAGCAGACCGATCCGACAACCTGCTAGAAGACTTCCATTGGCAAAACAGTCGGAAGTCGATGAGATGATATCAACCATGGAAAAAGACGGTCTAATCGAAAACTCAAAAAGTCCGTGGGCATCACCCGTTGTACTAGTGAAAAAGAAGGACGACAGCACTCGATTCTGCGTGGATTACCGGAGGCTCAACGATGTCACCAAGAAGGACAACTACCCCTTGCCTCGAATAGATGACACCTTGGATACCCTTTCTGGAGCGAAATGGTTTTCCACCCTCGATCTGAAAAGTGGCTACTGGCAGGTACAGATCCATCCAGAAGACAAAGAAAAGACCGCTTTCACAACGGGAAATGGACTATGGCAGTTTACCGTTATGCCATTTGGCTTGTGTAACGCTCCAGCCACCTTTTGAGCGTTTAATGGAACGTGTGTTACAGGGTCTGACATGGAAAACCTGCCTGGTGTACTTGGATGACGTCATCGTTGTGGGAAAGACGTTCGCTGAACATCGCGACAACTTGAGGGAGGTGTTTACACGACTTCGAACTGCACATTTGAAACTAAATCCAAAGAAATGTGCTCTGTTCAAAGCTGAGGTGAAATATTTGGGACATGTGATATCATCAAATGGAGTAAACACTGACCCGGAGAAAATCGAAACCGTGAGAAATTGGCCAGTTCCCGAAGATAAACACCAGCTGAGGAGCTTTCTAGGTCTCGCCACTTATTACAGGAGGTTCGTCAAAGATTTTGCCGGAATCGCAAAGTGTCTGCACCAGCTAACTGAGAAGGGTAGACAATTTAAATGGTCAGGTGAGTGCGAAAGAAGCTTTCAACATCTAAAACAGCGGCTTTGTGAGGCACCAATACTAGCTTACCCCACCCCTGGCAAAACATTTATTGTGGACGCGGATGCTAGTAACGTGGGTGTTGGAGCAGTTCTGTCGCAGATACACGATGGGGAGGAGAAAGTAGTAGCCTATTTCAGCAAAGTTCTGTCGCGACCAGAGAGAAACTACTGTGTAACCAGACGGGAACTCCTTGCTCTGATACTGGCGACAAAACATTTCCATAAATATCTGTATGGACAGAGATTCATCCTGCGTACCGATCACGCCGCTTTAAAATGGTTGCTACAGTTCAAAAATCCTGAGGGACAAGTAGCAAGATGGATCGAACGATTGCAGACTTACGACTTCGAAGTACAGCATCGCAAAGGAAGACTGCACTGCAATGCGGACGCGCTTTCCCGCAGACCATGTGAGCCCAGTTGCAAACATTGTGCGCGAAAAGAGGAAAAGGATGAAGGTATATCTGTCCAGAGAATAAGAGCCGAACCTGTAGAGGGTTGGAGTGCCGAAGAAATTCGTAATGCACAAAAAGAAGACCCTGACATCGAGCCAATCCTTGCATGGAAGGAATCTATGGAGAAACCAAACGCAAGAGACATCTCCGACAGAAGTCCTACTTTAAAGGCATACTGGGCGCAGTGGGACTCTCTCCATTTGGAAGATGGTGTTTTGCGAAGAAAATGGGAAATGCCGGATGGCAGATCTTTTAAGATGCAGCTCGTGGTTCCACGATCGAAAGTAGAGGAGATCCTACGAGAAATGCATGCTGGAATATCCGGTGGGCACTTGGGAATCAACAAAACACTGGAAAAGGTACGGGAACGCTTTTATTGGCTAAGCGCGAGAAACGATGTAGAGAGCTGGTGTCGAAAGTGCACAACATGTGCAGCTAGCAAGGGACCCAAAGTCAAAACACGAGGTAAAATGCACCAGTACAACGTGAGCGCCCCGTTTGAAAGAATCGCCGTTGACATCACAGGCCCGTTCCCGGAAACTGAAAACGGTAGCCGTTACATCCTTGTTGTCATGGACTACTTCACAAAGTGGCCGGAAGCTTTTGCGATAACCAATCAAGAAGCTAAGACCGTTGTCGAGCAGATAGTGGACCACTGGGTCTGCAGGTTCGGGGTGCCTATGGAATTGCATTCCGACCAAGGGCGAAACTTCGAGTCGAAGGTATTCCAGGAAGTATGCGCATCACTCGGGTTAAAGAAAACAAGGACAACACCTCTTCATCCACAGTCTGATGGAATGGTAGAAAGATTTAACAAGACCTTGAAGGAACATCTGTCCAAGGTCGTGAACGAGAACCAACGGGATTGGGATCGGCGAATTCCTTTATTTCTTATGGCCTACCGGAATGCGGTTCATAGTACAACTGGATACACTCCATCCGAAATTCTATTTGGACGAACTGCCCGGCTTCCAAGTGAGCTAAGATTCGGATTTCCTATTGAAGACCCAAAATGCGAAGAGGACTACGTGTTAGATCTTAGAGAAAGGATCAACGACATTCACCAGAGATCAAGAAACAACATTAAAATTGCGAGTGACCGCATGAAGACCAGATACGATGCGAGAGCAACAGCACCTGAATTCAATGAGGGAGATCTGGTATGGCTTTATAACCCACATCGCAGAAAGGGAAAATCGCCCAAGCTTCAGCAGGACTGGGAAGGTCCCTACCAAATAGTTACACGCATTAATGACGTCGTTTTCCGAATCCAACGAGGACCAAGAGCAAAAATGAAAATTGTCCATGTGGATCGACTGCATCGTTACCACGGAAACAATGATGATGTGCTTGTTCGGGACGAACAAAACTAAGAGGGGGACAATGTGATGTGGCAACAAGTTTAGATATTCGGAGGATACATTTTGTAAATTAACGCCATCTGTTGGATTCATTGTGTACAACAACCAACATTCATTGTGTACAACAACCAACATTCATTGTGTACAACAACCAACATTCATTGTGTACAACAACCAACATTCATTGTGTACAACAACCACCATTTATTGTGTACAACAACCAACATTCATTGTGTACAACGACCATGCGCCTAAAAGTATGCTACATATTTGCAACATGTTTTAACTTAGTACTAAATCGAACTTGACGAAACAATTCGAGACTCGAATTAGTACCGAAAGCTTAGATTGTGCCAGAACCAGACAGAAGCTTCCAGAAGCTTTTAAAGTTGTATAAATACAAGAGTAGATTGCATTGAGAGTTCAGTTTATTTTCGAAAGTGGAATTGTTAACAACTGGATATATTAGTAATAAGTGATTGAATTGAGATTAAATAAAAAGTGTTGAATTATAAAAACGTATTTGAATTGTGAATAAGTGAAATAAGTTAAATTGGTGTTATTTAAACTGAAAGACGTTGTGTTTTATAAAATAAAGAGATTTGTTTTATTATTGTGGAATTTTGATTGAGTTTTATTTGTCGAACCCCAGGCTAAAATATCACAGTATGTTTCAATCATGCCACTATGGAGACTTTCTTGAATGTGGTACAGTGATATCTGTTTTTATACTTCTTCTAAACTATCTATTTCTAATGCCCTCAAAGTTGCTTTTACAAATCTTATCTTGTTACATTGACCAAAAAATTCTATTAATAACTGCTGTATTTTGTTGTAGTCTGCATAGGAGAGCTCAGTATAAATTTCTGTCAGACCAGGTTTTATAAAACGTCTCAATAAATCTGACCAATATTCTTTTATGTCTAGTCATATGTATATAATTCTTCTTTTATGTAATGCTAGATACACACGAGGCAACCGTTGCAGCAACTCAGCCAAGTTGAAGCAACCATTGCTTCGTGTGTAGCTGTGTTGCTCACTGATTTGCGTGTTGTTGCAACTGTTGCCTGACATATCAAATTTTGTTGATATTTTCGTTCGGTTGCTGCGACCGTTGCTTCGTGTGTATCATTGTTTACTGCATTTATTCGTTGAGTTCGTCGGAAACAAGCGTATAAGAATGTTCGTGCGGAGTGACAAAAATAACAAAAAAAAATGGCAACTTTAAGCAATGAAAATTATATTAATTTTATTAATGAATATAAAATTTTAAAAGAGTTATGGGACGTTTTTTTCAATTCAACTTCAACTTAAACTTCATCTTTCTCTATCACAGTTACACACAGAACTGTGGTTGCGACAGCGGTTGCCTCGTGTGTAGTGAACAAAGGAAACGCGTTGCTGCAACGGTTGCCTCGTATGTATCTAGCATAAGATTTCCATTTCTTTTACTACGCTATTTGTTAGTATAAGTTGTGTTTTATATTTATTGACTATCGTTTCTTTTATAGGGATGTGATCAAGTTGTTCTTCTTGACCTGAGTGTCTCGTTTCAATGTCTGAAACATCGTTAACCGACTGATCTTCAACATTATTATTTGTTTTATCATTTTTCTCTGGAATTCTACTAAGAAAATCTGCTACATTATTTAATTTGCCTCTCAGGTACTCTATATCATATTGATATTCTTGTAATATTAATAACCATCGTTGTGTTCTCTGACTTAATTCTTTTTCCTGAATATTTTTTATTTAAGTATTTAATGGGTAGGTGGTCTGTTACGATTTTAAACTTTCGACCCCATAAATATGGCCGATAATAGGTTACAGCCCAAATGATTGCCAAAAATTCTTTGTCAGTCGCATAGTACTTTTTTTCATGGTCGTTTAATGACCTTGATGCGTAACATACCGGTTGGCCTTCTTGCATTAGCACAGCGCCAATTGCGTAATTGCTAGCATCAGTGAATACTTTAAAAGTTTTTCAAAGTTAGGGAATTTAAGAATCGGATGACTAATAATATTGCGTTTAAGTTTAAGTGTTTCAAAGGATTGTATTTAGTCAGGATCATTAAGGTTTATTTTCGTTCCCTTCTTTAGATATTTCACAATGGGATAAACAATTTTGGAATAATCCTTTACGAATTTCCAATAGTACCCTGTGGTGCCTAAAAATGATTTAATCTGATTCTCTGTTTTGGGTAATTGGTATTCTTGAATGCATTTAATTTTATTTGGGTTCGGTTTTATCCCTTCCGCGGTTAATATGTGTCCTAAGAATTCGGTATTTATTTTCATGAATGAACATTTATCGAACTGAATTTTTAAATTATGTTCAAAGTTTTTTGAAAATAAGGGATAAAGATTGATTGTGTTCTTTAAGACTCGTAGAGAAGATTAGGGTGTCGTCTAAATAGACCACACAAATTTTGTTAATATAGTCCCGTAAGATTTCATTCATTACTAGCTGGAACGTCGCCGGCGCATTTTTTAACCCAAATGGCATTCTACTGTACTCATAGAGACCGTTGGGAGTCACAAATGATGTTTTTGGTATATCGGCGGGATGGACTTTAATTTGATGATACCCTTTTGCCAGGTTAATTGATGAAAAGTATTGTGCTCTACCTAATTTATCAAGGATGCTATCGATGTTTGGGAGTGGATATTTATCATTGATAGTTATTTCGTTAAGTTTCCTATAATCAACACATAGGCGAAATTTTTTTTCCCGAGTTGTCTATCTTCTTAGCCACTACCACAATAGGCGATGCATATCGGCTATTGGATTTTCTGATGATCCCCTGGTTCTCCATCTCTTCGATTTTTCGTCGAACTTCTTCTTCGTGTTGTGGGGGTAGCCTATAGAGTTTTGCATGTACTGGTTGTTCTATAACGGTTTTTATCTCGTGCATGATCGTATCTGTATTCGTCAGATGATACCCTTCACGATACATAAAATTTTTGAATTTACCTAATGATATTTCTATTCCTTCTCTTTCTTTTATATTTAAATGGGTTAAATCAATTTCTTTTCCCTCTTCTAACAGTTCAAAACAATCAAAAGTCGTTTTGTCGACTTCGGAGTATATTGCCTTTATTTAACACAATCGTTCTACTATTGAAATCTAATGTTTTTACTATTTTGCTAAGCAAATCCATACCGATCAGAATTTCGTATGGTTTTTCTCCTAAGTCCCTTTTATACCACCTTGTCATGACTTTCGTGTCATAATTAAATTCTTTTGGTGTATTTGTTATAATTCTATCTACTACTTCTATTGTTATATTGTCTATGGTTTGAAGCCGCATTTTTTTTTCTATCATATAATTTAAATTGCATACAATCTACGCAATTAGGATTTATGATACTCATTGTTGACCCCGTGTCAATGAGTCCTTTGCATTTTTTTTTCATTAATTACCATATCTATAAAAATTTTGTATTCCGAGGCCTATGTTAGAAAAACCTGGGTTTCGACGTTATGTATTTCTTCTTCGTTTATTTCGGCTTCTTCGTTGGGCATTATGTTGCCTTGAATAGTTAGCATTTCCATATTATCCTGATTGATTTCTAAACTGGTCTGGGGATTGAAAATTAGGTTGGTAGTTATTTATTTGTTGCCTAAATGGATTTCTTGATGTGTTAACCTGTCCTGATGGGTTGAAGTTAGTGTGGAAATTATTTTGTCTGAATGTTTGTTCTGGTCGAATTGTTTCTATTGTTTGTTTATTTTGAAATTTGTTTGTAAATTTTCCTCTTCATAACCAACGAATGTATATAAAATTTCTTTAATTTTGTGGATGTCGAAAATATCCCTTATATACCTTGATAAATTTCCAATCGCTAACTGTTTTACATTACATTATTTTGTTAGAGATCTTCTTGTAGTTTATTGTCGGACAAAAATGCTGCTTAAAAAGATTTCTTGCTGCATCCCACGTTGTTACTGGATTATGAATTAGCAGCTCCTTGGCCCTTCCCGTTATTTTTGTGTTGTAGATTGCCTGCCATAGCTCAGGTCTTTCTGGTTCTCTAGTTGCGTTTATGTGGTTTTCGACCACGTTTATAAATTGGGTCAATTTTTACTTTGACCTTCAAACTCCGGAATGTATGATATTTCTTTAAGAATTCTCACAGTCCGGCTCTGCTCACGCGGCCGTACTGTTACGGCATCAATGGCCTCCACTAACCGATTTACTGCATCTAGTTCCATATTTGGTAAATTTGGCCAAAACTTCGAAGTTCTGTCTAATTTCTTAATTGTGCTTTATTTAAACCGCTGTTCCCTTAAGGACCGAGGTGACTCACAACAAATTTTTTTTTCAGGTTTTGTTTTAAGTTAAGAGCGCGTCCAAGAAAATTCACTTTCTTTTTTCACTAAACGAAAACTTCACTCCTCGATTTATTTTTATATTTTTTTTTTTCAATTAAAACAATTAATTTCCAATTGTTAATTTGACCACTTTAAAGTTAATCGAAAAATTTACTTCCCGATTTAAAAAAATACTTTTCGTTGTGCGTACGATTCGTTCTCGTATGGATTCTTAATTAATGTATTATAAGAATCCTACCGACTGCGCCAGATAAATGTTTGGATGTGCAGATAGAGTTTTTAAAAAGGATAACAAAAACACTAAAACTTATTTAGGAGGACTTTATTGCTTGGAGACTTCTTTTCAACTAATCTGTTTGTTAATAATATAAAATACATTTAATTTAATTTACAAGATCATCATATTTATTTTATGCGCAACATCATCATATTTACTTTATGCATTTAATCATGAATTCAGGTTACTGAAAAGGGAATGTGAATTAAATCATGAAAAACTGTGGGAAATAAAGTGAAATAGGATATTAACGAATGTTAATGGGAATGGATTATGAAAACGTGGATTGAGTTGAGGAATGTGCGGGATATGTAACCATGTTAATGAACTTATGGTTCTATAAGAATGGGTTATGAAAATATGGATTGGGTTGAGGAATGTGCGGGATATGTAACCTATATAGCACCACCCCCTCTTCGATTGCACCTGTCCGAACGAAAAATATTATATCCAGTAAGTGACTATGTTGCATCTTTAACATTTGTAGAGAACCATGTTTCGGATATACAGATCGCGTCTATTTTGGAATTTTCAAAGAGGCATCTAAATTCATCAATCTTTATCAATAAACTCTGAGCATTGATGTGTGCTATTTTAAAACCTGCGTGTTGATTGAATAAAACTTTTATCATAGTTCGCAGTATAATATAACTGGTGTATCCTATGGAGCTACAAAATGTTCACTCAACTTTAAAATGAGTGATTAACAGGCAAGATCGAAATGACATACACACAATATGAAGGAAATCAAAGCAAAAACTTGTACAAAAGATTATAAATATATAATGAAAAAAATACGTTGGTGAAAATAGTAAATAAAAGAGAAAATATTGAAAGGAAAAGAGAATAATTATAGTAATAAAGATAGTATTAGTAATAATGAAAATAATATTTCATATATTATGATGTTTCTCATGTTGAGCGTTGGTGAATTTTCGTTCGTCTTACTTCTGGATCGACCATCGCAGTGGCAGCAGCGTGTATGGCTTTCAATGTTGTATCGTTGTTAATGTGTATTGTCTCCCCATCCTCGCTCTCTTTGACATAAATAGAACCAGAGCGTGTATCATAGAGTAAATATATTATATAGAGGAAAAACTTTCGTACGTTCCACGCCTCAAGACCCTCAATTTTCGTTGTTGCTTTGGTATATCATTCATTGTGTTTCGGGTTCTCTTTTGCATATCATTCATTGTTCGCGTAAAAAATAAGAAAAAAAACGAAGAGGTGAGTTTCTAAAACGTCAACAACAACAGAAAACAAGTTAAAGTTATAGGTTAGGTACAAACAAATTGTTTTCGATAGAAAATTTTATTAAAATATATCAATTCGAACAATTTGTAATAATTTCACAAAAGACCACCAACGACGGAGAATACTTGATACAAGATACAATTCTCATCAGGCACGTCGTCGTCGTCTTCCGATGGTGGTATTTTGTGAAATTCTCGCAAATTGTTTGAAGTGAACTCCGTGAATTATTGTGTCCTTTTTACAAAATTAAACTGCTTATTCGTTTTATTAATGATAATAAGCACTAGTTGTCACTATCACCACACAATATTCACTAAACAATTTGCTGAATGTTCATATTGATATATGTACTTTAATAAAATTTTCTATCGAAAACTTTGTACCTATAACTTAATTTCTGTTATGTTGTTGTTGACGTTTTAGAAACCCACCTCCACTATATCGAGCGGGATGTGTTCGAAATGTATTCCTTAACGCTTAGGCCGCTCCCTCACTTGTCGGTGCGGTATCGTATCTCTTTGTTTCCTCGGTACACATTCGGTACCGATATTTCACTGAATACATACATTTTAATGCACACCTACTGATTTGGGTGGTATGTGCGGAATTGGTACGGTACGAAAACGGTGTACCGAGTGCCGGTATAGAGTATCAGTATTGTTTCTATATTTACCGCAAGGAATTTGTGTTTGACGTCGGTCGTCTAGACAACAGTTTGTTTTGTATAAACAAAAATATAAGAAAATATTTGTTGATACAAAATAATAATTTTTGACAGAAAGTGGAGACTGCTTCGAATTTAACGTTTTGAATAATTCTGTGCTGAAGGCTTACCGACAAGTTAGGAGATAAACATGAGATCGGTTTGCATTCGGTAAGGCGGTAAATCCCGATTACCGATACCGCAACGACAAATGAGGGAGCGGCCTTAAGGTGATTTTCTTAGACCTTTTTGTGTACATGATTCCTTTTTTAAAGAAACAACCAAAAAAAGGAATCATGTACACAAGGTCTATTCGTACAAAAAAATATAATGTGTAAAATTTTCTAATATAAACCAATATAATGCATTGTTTTTCTTTTTAAGTTTGTAGGAATTATAATTTGTTGAGATTATTTTACGCTGTGTTGAGATTATTTTACAACGGCATTCTAAATACGGCGTTAGAGAACGTCAGACAAAGAGCTATCCGCAGCGCGTTAATATTTGAATCTTGATTTTCACTTTCTTACTAAATGCCAATTATAGGTTATTTTTTTTCATTTAAAGAGTACATTTTAAATGACACAATATAAAAATAAAAAAAAGAGTAATTTATAAATTTCTACAACAAATTAAGAATAATAATTTTCCAGGTACAAAATATTAAAAAAAAATCTTTGTTTAAAACGCCGTCAAAATAATCTGAACACTGGGTAAAATAATCTCTACGTCGCGTTAACAATGCGTTCTGTTTAACGAAGAATTAACGCGACGCGACGTCAAAAAAAAATAATTTGTAAATAATCAAAAAATTTGACGCCTTGTGGAACTTGACGCGGCGTTGAAAACGCGCTCTATGCGACTTGGGATATGTTATACTGTATATTACATCGCTGCGTCAGAACGCGCTCTGCTTGACTAGCCTTTTACTCCTTTGTATGCGAGTATAAAAAAAAAAAAAAAAAAAATTAATTTTGTTTTAGAAAAAAAACGGAAAGGTAAGTTTTAATTGTTGCAGGTTTGGTCCAATGTCTTATCTGATTGATTTAATATACATTTTAAGTCCACTAACCCTTCGGATTCTTTCCAAAAATGGTAATTTAATTCATTCAGTTTGAGTCACTGATGACGTCAAATTTCGAAATGGCGCTTTTTATTATCAAGTATCTTCCAACACGCCCAATTTCGTGGTGAAAAAGAAAAGGAAACTGAAAAAAAGAGGTCAATTATTTGACTACTACACTCTCAATTGCGTCAATTATTTGACAGTTCAGCACTACTACACTCTCAATAGGCGTCGATTTTTTGACAGTTCTATTCCAATACTTATTTGACCAGCTTGTAGGCATTGTCAAAAGAAGGCCGTAGATTTCCCTCTTTATAGTATAGTTACTCTATGGCGTGTATACACTTTAGTAAGAACACCACAGTGTTTGAAACGCATTGCTTGTTGGTGAAAAAATCGATTTTT
The DNA here is from genome assembly GCA_963971375.1 of Platycheirus rosarum. Taxonomy (NCBI): domain Eukaryota; kingdom Metazoa; phylum Arthropoda; class Insecta; order Diptera; family Syrphidae; genus Platycheirus; species Platycheirus rosarum. The sequence goes on from OZ020508.1 coordinate 112,833,052, forward strand.
GGAAGTTAAGCTTGCATGCAGGTAGACCTTGTGTAAATATTTCCCTTGCCCATTAAATCCCGTGTCTTCAAGGTGCAAAGACTGCATGTTTTAAAACCAAATTCCGGTCGTGTGGAGAATTGAATTTAATATGATGGTAGAGTAGTTGGTGTTGGTGTCATTGACATTTTTGCATCGGAATCGGAACTCGGAAAGCTGCCTTTCAATACATTCACAGTGTAGCAGATGCTATTTAGCATAGATTTGATGTCTTCATTCGGTAGTTGAGGTATGCCGAGAAGTACAGCATCGGATGCAACCTCCTCAGATCTGTCACATCGTTGTTGTAGATCGGCTATATCTTCCTTCAGTTCATTGACAACGTCCAAGTGATGGATTTCCATTCTCGCAATTCGCTCTGTAAGGGACACTATCGTTTTGTCAGTTTTTTAATATAAATAAGTTCAAAACGTTGGTTGAAATCCGAACGCAGGTCATTGATCACTTTCGACAACTTATTGGGCCAGCACACACGAGACTATTCAATCCGGACTGAAACCGGTTTTCTGGACAAGGGAAGGGAAACGTGTGGTATAAATTGGACTGAAATCTTCAACCAACTTTTAAGTGGATGAGCGAAGACTGAAACTACTACACACACAATTTCTTACAATTTGGGGTCTAAAAAATGTACAAACACATAGGAAAGAAGTTCATGTATACATTTTCTTCCCCCAGAGTGGTTCATCCCGTGTGTGCTTGATGTAAGGTTTGAAACCGGTTTCCCCGCGGGTTGAGATAGTCTCGTGTGTGCAGGCCCATTGACGATATCATCTGATTGTTGTTTCATCAGGGTGTTCATTTCCGATCAGGAGATTACAGATGCATTGGATATGAAATTTTTCTTCTGGTATATCATTATAAGGAAATCTGTAGTTTTTATCTGTGAGAATTATTATTTGAATTATAAATGAACTCCTGTGTGCGAAATGTTGTTGAAATCCGGATATTAGTTTACGATAAAACCGCACTAGAAAAAACCGGTTACATGAGAGGTACAGTTATAGAACAAATCTCAAAAAATTTGTTCTAACTGTAATACATATGTATTGTTGTAAAAAAAATAGCACCCTGAAAGTTTTATCAAAATCGTTAGAGCGGTTTTTGAGAAAATCAAACTTTTTGCTAAAAATTGTATGGCAGGTACCGTTATTTTTCGACCTAGAGCAAAAATGAAAAACATACCCAGAGATAGGTACTACCTAATAAAAATACTAAATACCAAGTTTTAAGCAAATCGGCCCATCCATTTAGGCTGTAGAGGCCCGAACAGACAGACAGACAGACAGACAGACGGAATTTTCGGACCCACTATTTTTAATTTCTCTATTACCGTAAAATTATGTTTGATTGTTTGATTTTTTTGCGCATGAATCCATAACTTTCATTTTAGTACCTAAATCGCAAGTAAAAATATGCTTTATATTCAAAATTTGAGGACGATTTGCCTAACTTCCTAACTGTTTGGGTGTGTTGTCTTGTAATTGTCTGAGCCAATGGCCTCAGTAGCCAGTGCTCGTAAGTGTGTCTTCTTCGTAGATTTATCAACGGAGTAGTTTTAAATGTAATGTAATGTAATGTTTCTCTAATGAAATGTAATTTAATGTTTGATTGTTATCTTATTTTTTTTAATCTGAACAAATGCATAACTTGCATTATAGAATTAATAACAAATACAAAGTTAAATGAAGGGTATTGTTTGTAGACTTTTTCGGGTAAAGTTGTTTTTCATTAAATGACATCTAAATACTCGTACACTTTTATTATTTTATTAAAATCGTTTGAGTTGTTTTCAAGAAAAGTAAGTTTTCCCCTTAACGGCAGTTATCGTTATTTAAAGCCCTTTTTTTAATATGTCTGGTTGAGAAAATTTAATAAAGATTTACAATAATTTTTGCAAGTAAGTTTATAGTACATTTTTATAAGTGTATCTTTTTTCAAAATATATGAGCTTGTAGTGCCCTGTGGCTTAGTAGTTAGTGTGTCGGACTGCTAAGCAAATGTGCCTGGGTTCAAATCCAGCTCATAGCCACCTTTTTTCCGGTACTGCCTCTGAGGAACTGACAAAACCTCTAAGAGTAAAATTTGTCTCGAAAAATTGCATCTCATGTAGCCGTTCGGACTCGGCGATAAACTGTAGGTCTCTTCCATTTTTGCAGATTAACAACACACACACAGAAATGGTTGAGAGTATAAGTCACTAGGCCTTGGCTCCTTAAGAAGCTGTCACGCCAAGGCTATTTTCAGTCACAGTTTAAGAGCCCATATATGGTTTATTATGCTTTAACTTTAAAGGCTATATGAATAAAATCTTTTAGGTGTGGAATTGTGCCAAACAGTTTATTTTGTCATTATAACAGAAGAAAACGTTACATTTCTTGCATTTTGTAAACTTTTTCAGTCCACAAACTCCGCATTTTTCCCATTCAGGCATGTGGTCAACTTTGTCAGTTCTCCCTTATGTTCAACGGATAGTGTTGTGTCCTAGCTCGTTTTGCTCTTGGTGTTTTGAGTCGAGTTGGTGTTTCAGAATTGGATGGTGCTGGACTTCCGTGATTACATAACTTCGACTATTGTTGTCGTTGAAGTGAAGATTTTTTTGTATGGCCTCAAATCTATTGCACTTCATAGTTTCATATATATGTGATTGTCATATAGTATTGTTCCAATAAAGCCGCGATGCAGGTAGTTTTTCCCGTCAAAGGGGTCTAAATGTTCCGTTATCCATTTAACTTTAGCAGGCCCAATTTTCTTCGATTTCATTTTTGTCGCCTTTGGAAGATTTGGTTCGGTCTCGTCATCTATCACAATCACTATCTGTCTCGGGGATTACCACTGAACTTCTTAGATGTTGTAGTTCACTACGAGGAATATATTCATCTCCAGAATTCGAGGCTAAATCGTCATCACTTTGACACCTGTCGCCAGGTATACAATTGACAAGTTTATTGTTTCCATGAAAATTCTTTGAATTCATGCTACAAGTAAAAAACACATTTTCACAATACTCAGTCAGTTAAGTCACCAATGCATATAAGGTCATATATGCCCTTGGCAAAAAAAAAGTAAAAAGCCTACAATGCATGAAAGACCATATATGGTGTCTTAGAAAAAGCCAACAAAAATTCAAGAAATGATGTTGAATTTGGTAATCCATGTATGGGTTTGTTTGCGGTAGAGGGTTAATTTGAAGAGTTAAATATAGATTTGGAGAGTTATTTAATTCAAAATATAATTTATTATATTGGAGTAGTAAAGATCATTATTATATTAGTTGTATGTATATAATTTTCTTTCCATATAATGTACTCTTAAAATCACCCTTTAGAGATCATGCAATGAAGCCTTTTCATAGAAATAAAGAGTTAGGTTGTTATTTGTTTGAGGCTCTAGGATTCGGCATCCATTTTGAAAAACATTAAATGGTGATAAATAATAATGGATATCTGTACCATCACTTGCATTTCGATCCCATTCATTTTTTAATAAAGGTATTTGTATGGTTTGAAATAGATTCTAATCTGGTTTTTAATAAAGATACCATGTAGATCATTAAAGGTTTAACTTTCGTTAAGTTATATAAGGTATAATTAGAGAACCACTTCTTTTTCGGTCGGCGATATTTCCCACAGACAAGCCGCAAGATTGTCCTTTAAACTTTTCCAGTTCTCTTGTCGTAGGAGAAAAAGTAAACCAGGAGCTAAAACCATATGAAATAATTGGACGAATAAGGGTCTTATAAATTAGGATTTTGGTGTTTTGTGATAGTTGTTTTGAAAACAGTTATTTTGTTAGAGTAGCAGTGGCGATTTTAGCCTTGACTAAAACTTTTCCAGCGTGTATATTGAATCTTAATTTGTTTTGGAAAAGAACGCCTAGGTATTTAGTTTCTGTTTTTAATGGAACTGTTATATAGTCAACACATAAAGAAAGATTTCTGCTCTCTTTAACGGCTTTTTATGACCCTTGCCATAAACGATCCTGAAACAAGTTAGTCCACATTTGTGAGCGTTAATTTCTAAACCCCAGGATTTTAGCTATGACATTTGAATGGACAAGGCGTTTTGAATTTTCTCTAGCGCTTTTGGTGGCAGGAATATTAAACTGCCCCAGTTCGTATCAATCGCAAGTAAAAATGCATACATAATTAGTGATGAAATATTAAAAGCACATTATTTGTTAATATAAACACAGAATACGTATTATGATTTAAGGTCTGTTTATGTATACATTTTTGTTTTGTTTTTAATTATGAACAAAAATTATACATCGAGGTGTTTACTTTTTCTTCAAGGCTCATGGTTAGTTCGAAAATGATTCTTTTGTATATTCTAAGAAAAAAATACATTAAGAACATGTATCTCCAATATTTCCATTATCCATTCCAGAGTTTATAAAATGCTTACTTTGTTGTGCCTGACCTATGGTTTCGGAAATAGGTACATATATGTAGCTCTATAGAAACTTTACTAACAAAAAATTACCTACTGAAATTTCTATTAACTTTAAGACAGCTTTAATATATTGTTTAAGTCATTAAATGTTTAAATATAAAGCGCATTTAATTATGACACCTACAACAGGTGAAAGAGTAGTTTATGATTCTTACCTATGTTTCCAACAAAAACTAACAAAACTGTGATTTTAATAGTTTTCCATGTTTACTTGCTATTATAGTGACTATAAGGCAACTTATGCACTACTAAAAAAAAAAGTCTAACTATCAAACATGACATTATGACCTAAGAAAGTGTTCGACCAAAAATGTCAGTCTGTCAGTCTGTCAGTTTGTCAGTCTGTCAGTCTGTCAGTCTGTCAGTCTGTCAGTCTGTCAGTCTGTCAGTCTGTCAATCTGTCAGTCTGTCAGTCTGTCTGTCTGTATGTATAATGAGCTGAAGCCTAAACGGCTTAAGCGATTACCTACAAATTTGGTATGTGTGATTCATTTGGCATTCCTCAAAGAGAATATTGAAATTTAATTTTTAAGGCTAAAAGTAACGATACCTGCCATATAACCGTAAAGGAAAAGCTATTTTTTTCACACATATGTACTTATGTATATATGTAGGTATATGTATAATACCTACTGACTCAATGGAAGTGAAAGCACCTTAGTTTTCCATCAATATTGGCAAACCCAAGTAGATGTGTAGATTTAATAAAGATATGTGATATTTTGGCCTGGGGTTCGACAAATAAAACTCAATCGAAATTCCAAAATAATAAAACAAATCTCTTTATTTTATGAAACACAACGTCTTTCAGTTTAAATAACACCAAATTTAACTTATTTCACTTATTCACAATTCAAATACGTTTTTATAATTCAACACTTTTTATTTAATCTCAATTCAATCACTTTTTACTAATGCTTACAGTTGTTAACAATTCCACTTTCGAAACTAAACTCCACTCTCAATGCAATCTACTCTTGTATTTATACAACTTTAAAAGCTTCTGGAAGCTTCTGTCTGGTTCTGGCACAATCTAAGCTTTCGGTACTAATTCGAGTCTCGAATTGTTTCGTCAAGTTCGATTTAGTACTAAGTTAAAACATGTTGCAAATATGTAGCATACTTTTAGGCGCATGGTCGTTGTACACAATGAATGTTAGTTGTTGTACACAATGAATCCAACAGATGGCGTTAATTTACAAAATGTATCCTCCGAATATCTAAACTTGTTGCCACATCACATTGTCCCCCTCTTAGTTTTGTTCGTCCCGAACAAGCACACCATCATTGTTTCCGTGGTAACGATGCAGTCGATCCACATGGACAATTTTCATTTTTGCTCTTGGTCCTCGTTGGATTCGGAAAACGACGTCATTAATGCGCGTAACTACTTGGTAGGGACCTTCCCAGTCCTGCTGAAGCTTGGGCGATTTTCCCTTTCTGCGATGTGGGTTATAAAGCCATACCAGATCTCCCTCACTGAATTCAGGTGCTGTTGCTCTCGCATCGTATCTGGTCTTCATGCGGTCACTCGCAATTTTTATGTTGTTTCTTGTTCTCTGGTGAATGTCGTTGATCCTTTCTCTAAGATCTAACACGTAGTCCTCTTCGCATTTTGGGTCTTCAGTAGGAAATCCGAATTTTAGCTCACTTGGAAGCCGGGCAGTTCGTCCAAATAGAATTTCGGATGGAGTGTATCCAGTTGTACTATGAACCGCATTCCGGTAGGCCATAAGAAATAAAGGAATTCGCCGATCCCAATCCCGTTGGTTCTCGTTCACGACTTTGGACAGATGTTCCTTCAAGGTCTTGTTAAATCGTTCCACCATTCCATCAGACTGTGGATGAAGAGGTGTTGTCCTTGTTTTCTTTAACCCGAGGGATGCGCATACTTCCTGGAATACCTTCGACTCGAAGTTTCGCCCTTGGTCGGAATGCAATTCCATAGGCACCCCGAACCTGCAGACCCAGTGGTCCACTATCTGCTCGACAACAGTCTTAGCTTCTTGATTGGGTATCGCAAAAGCCTCCGGCCACTTGCTGAAGTAGTCCATGACAACAAGGATGTAACGGCTACCGTTTTCAGTTTCCGGGAACGGACCTGTGATGTCAACGGCGATTCTTTCAAACGGGGCGCTCACGTTGTACTGGTGCATTTTACCTCGTGTTTTGACTTTGGGTCCCTTGCTAGCTGCGCATGTTGTGCACTTTCGACACCAGCTCTCTACATCGTTTCTCGCGCTTAGCCAATAAAAGCGTTCCCGCACCTTTTCCAGTGTTTTGTTGATTCCCAAGTGCCCACCGGATATTCCAGCATGCATTTCTCGTAGGATCTCCTCTACTTTCGATCGTAGAACTACAAGCTGCATCTTAAAGGATCTTCCATCCGGCATTTCCCATTTTATTCGCAAGACACCATCTTCCACATGGAGAGAGTCCCACTGCGCCCAGTATGCCTTTAAAGTAGGACTTCTGTCGGAGATGTCTCTTGCGTTTGGTTTCTCCATAGATTCCTTCCATGCAAGGATTGGCTCGATGTCAGGGTCTTCTTTTTGTGCATTACGAATTTCTTCGGCACTCCAACCCTCTACAGGTTCGGCTCTTATTCTCTGGACAGATATACGTTCATCCTTTTCCTCTTTTCGCGCACAATGTTTGCAACTGGGCTCACATGGTCTGCGGGAAAGCGCGTCCGCATTGCAGTGCAGTCCTCCTTTGCGATGCTGTACTTCGAAGTCGTAAGTCTGCAATCGTTCGATCCATCTTGCTACTTGCCCCTCAGGATTTTTGAACTGAAGCAACCATTTTAAAGCGGCGTGATCGGTACGCAGAATGAATCTCTGTCCATACAGATATTTATGGAAATGTTTTGTCGCCAGTATCAGAGCAAGGAGTTCCCGTCTGGTTACACAGTAGTTTCTCTCTGGTCGCGACAGAACTTTGCTGAAATAGGCTACCACTTTCTCCTGCCCATCGTGTATCTGCGACAGAACTGCTCCAACACCCACGTTACTAGCATTCGCGTCCACAATAAATGTTTTGCCAGGGGTGGGATAAGCTAGTATTGGTGCCTCACAAAGTCGCTGCTTTAGATGTTGAAAGCTTCTTTCGCACTCACCTGACCATTTAAATTGTCTACCCTTCTCAGTTAGCTGGTGCAGACACTTTGCGATTCCGGCGAAATCTTTGACGAACCTCCTGTAATAAGTGGCGAGACCTAGAAAGCTCCTCAGCTGGTGTTTATCTTCGGGAACTGGCCAATTTCTCACGGTTTCGATTTTCTCCGGGTCAGTGTTTACTCCATTTGATGATATCACATGTCCCAAATATTTCACCTCAGCTTTGAACAGAGCACATTTCTTTGGATTTAGTTTCAAATGTGCAGTTCGAAGTCGTGTAAACACCTCTCTCAAGTTGTCGCGATGTTCAGCGAACGTCTTTCCCACAACGATGACGTCATCCAAGTACACCAGGCAGGTTTTCCATGTCAGACCCTGTAACACACGTTCCATTAAACGCTCAAAGGTGGCTGGAGCGTTACACAATCCAAATGGCATAACGGTAAACTGCCATAGTCCATTTCCCGTTGTGAAAGCGGTCTTTTCTTTGTCTTCTGGATGGATCTGTACCTGCCAGTAACCACTTTTCAGATCGAGGGTGGAAAACCATTTCGCTCCAGAAAGGGTATCCAAGGTGTCATCTATTCGAGGCAAGGGGTAGCTGTCCTTCTTGGTGACATCGTTGAGCTTCCGGTAATCCACGCAGAATCGAGTGCTGCCGTTCTTCTTTTTCACTAGTACAACGGGTGATGCCCACGGACTTTTTGAGTTTTCGATTAGACCGTCTTTTTCCATGGTTGATATCATCTCATCGACTTCCGACTGTTTTGCCAATGGAAGTCTTCTAGCAGGTTGTCGGATCGGTCTGCTATCGCCGGTGTCTATTCGGTGCTGTACTAGGTGTGTTCGACCATAGTCTCCATCCTGCGATGCAAATATATCAGCAAACTCGCCAATGAGATTTTTGGCCATGGTTTTCTGCTCCTGATTTAGCTCACAGTTTCCAAGGATAGCATTACATACCTCAGCCAATTTTGTTGCAGAAACAGGACTCGCAGATTCACTCCCAGATGTTGTCGATATGGCTGCAATGGGTACGCATCTTCCAATCACCTCTCCTTGTCTGAGCTTGACGGAGTGTTTGTTCGGATTCATCAGCCTTACCGGAACCATGTTTTTCTTTGGTTCCACTAAAATCTTTCCAACGATATAGCTTGGAAAGTCCTCTTTATTATCTGCTTCAATGAAATAGAATCGGTGGTTCCCAGGATCACCCTCCAAACGCGTCCAAAGAACTGTCTCTGAAGAAGGTGGTAGGACTTCATCTTTGCTTATAACTGCCCGAAGATTCACAGCGTTCTCGTTTCCGTATACCATAGGGATCTCAACGGTTCGATACCTTAATACTTGCATTCGAAGGTCTATGATTACCTCATGTGCCTTCATGAAATCCACTCCAATGATGCATTCGTCGCATATGTCGGCTACCAAGAATGCATGTGAGAAGGTCAACCCTGCCAGTTGTATCTTCAGAAATACCTCCCCGTATACTTTTGCTGCTTCTCCCGTAGCTGTCTTCAGAGTGTAGCAGCTGGTGTTATGTAGCCAGGATGTCTGAACAAGGTCTCTTCTGATTATGGAGGCTGTGGCACCCGTGTCGATAGTGGCCACACATTTTCTGTTTCTGATGACTGTCTCCACTGTCAAGCTCTCGCTGCAGCGTGTAGTTTGCGAAACTTGGATGATGGTCCTGGGGGCGTCGATTCCATCAACCAACTTCAGCCCCGCGAAGTTGGTTCTTAGGCGTTTCCCGCCTGCTGTTGATCAGAAGCTTGTCCAGCAGTGTGAGTGTTACTCCTGACAGAAGCTTCGTCATTCTGCCTCCTCCTTGCGCAATGTGGGCAGCTTACCTGCCTAGGTGGAGATCTGCATTGTCGCTGTAGGTGTCCTAGCTTGTTGCAATTCCAGCATCTCATTTGACCTCGAGCTGTGTTCGGGTTTTGTCTTTCAATGTCGACACGTTGACATGAGCTCTCTAGCGTAGCCATTTCCCTGACGCGATGGCTACCTTGCGAAGCTTGGTCTGCTGCTTCCATTGTCAGGGCAAATGCTAAAGCCTCAGCGAGCGTTTTCTTACCTGCCATTCTCACAGCCATTTGTAGTTTTCCATCTGCAATGGCATAAGTGAACGCATCGGTTGCCAGTTCATTTATGATTTCCCTGCTGGTATTGGGATAAGACAAATTTGCCAAGCGCTCGATGTCAGCTTGCAATTGTTGTAGCGTTTCACCTCTTGTCTGGACCCTTCGGCGCAACTGGACTCGGTAAACTTGCTGCATGTGGTCGTCGCCAAACCTCATCTCGATTGCCTTGACCATGGCATCATAATCATGATGTTTGTCTTCAGGAATGGTCTGCAGCAATTCGGCAGCTGTTCCTCTGAGCGCAAGCGTAAGAGCAATTGATTTGTCTTCGTTGTCCCAGTTGTTCGTCAAGGCGGCAGCTTCGAACTGCCTCTTATAAATTGGCCATGATGTTTGACCATCGAAGACAGGGGGCTGCATTTCCTTTCTTCGTGGACCGTCACTCGAATATTCCCGAACCTTCTGCTTCTTCAAAGAATCAACTTCCTTAGCTAGTTGTTCGTATTGTTGCTCTACACTTTCTACTTGCTTTCCGAACTTTTCTTCTTAGTTTTCTATTTTCTGATCTACTATTTGGAGTCTTTTGTCGAAGAGAACATTCTGCGCATCTAGCTTGTTTTCGAGAGCATCCTTTTGTTCGCTTAGTTGCTTCTGAAGAACTTCTAAAGAATTCTTTTGTTCGTCGAACTTACTTTCGAGAACGTTCTTTTGTTCTTTGAGAACGTTCTTTTGTTCTTCGAGAAAGTTCTTTTGTTCTTTCGAGGAACTTTCCAGAGCATCGAATTTCGACAGAAGCAACTTCATGAAGGTAGGCATTTCATCGTCTGTACTTACTGTGCTTTCTCTCCCTTGTTCTTCAACATCGAAAAACATATTATCGGGGTCTCCACCATCCTGAGTGATAGCATTCTGAAGTCGGAGCAATAGTTCCTTTTCAGCCCCGAAGTTTGAAGATTTCTTTTTCCTAATTCTTCTTTCAACTCAGCTGTTGACAATTGTTCTAATTTGCGACCCATTTTATGTAACCGAAACACAATTTTCGCAACACAGTCAATTTTATTTTAATGTCTCTTCTAGAAAAATCTTTTTCAAACACTATTTTTAACAAAAATATTCGCTATTCACCGTTTTATAGCAAAATCAGTTCACTTTCACAATTATATGAGTCACCGAAACTGTTTTAGAAAACGTCACTATGGAATTTTCTAGCACTTTACTGAGTTTTATCCCACTTCTGACACCAATGTGATATTTTGGCCTGGGGTTCGACAAATAAAACTCAATCGAAATTCCAAAATAATAAAACAAATCTCTTTATTTTATGAAACACAACGTCTTTCAGTTTAAATAACACCAAATTTAACTTATTTCACTTATTCACAATTCAAATACGTTTTTATAATTCAACACTTTTTATTTAATCTCAATTCAATCACTTTTTACTAATGCTTACAGTTGTTAACAATTCCACTTTCGAAACTAAACTCCACTCTCAATGCAATCTACTCTTGTATTTATACAACTTTAAAAGCTTCTGGAAGCTTCTGTCTGGTTCTGGCACAATCTAAGCTTTCGGTACTAATTCGAGTCTCGAATTGTTTCGTCAAGTTCGATTTAGTACTAAGTTAAAACATGTTGCAAATATGTAGCATACTTTTAGGCGCATGGTCGTTGTACACAATAAATGTTGGTTGTTGTACACAATGAATCCAACAGATGGCGTTAATTTACAAAATGTATCCTCCGAATATCTAAACTTGTTGCCACATCACAGATAGTACCTGATGTGCTGACCTGGGTGTTTCGTACTATCTTTTCAAGGACAATGTTGAAACGACTACACGACAATGCGTAACCTTGTCGTGACTTTCTGGTGGTATCGGAGACCTTAGTAGTATCCCCAATACCAATTTTGAAGGAGCAGCGAACATTTTTCATCGTCATCCTTTTAGGTTTTAGTTTTAGTTTTTATTTGATTTTACCAAATTAAGACAACATAAAATATATATTACAGTGAAAATTATATATGACAAAAATAAAAAAAATATAATAAAAAAGGTGCATTAATATAAAGAAAAAAGGAATTTTCCTGCATTAAATGCATTTAATATAAAAAAAATATAGTTAACATTTAAGAGTTAATTCAACAAAGTTGCAAACTTTCTTCAGTTATCATTCGGGCTAATATTTTGTCCTTAAAACAGTTTCTGCTCATTGAACAAGTCGCAATACTTATTAAACGCTCTCGAACAACGATTAAAAGATTCGTGAGATGAATAATTAGTCTTTTATTTTCTTTCATTTAAAAATTTGGTGTGTCTCAGGACTCGAACATTTTTGTTTACTGACACTTTGGAACAAAGATGACTCCACCGTCAAACTCTGGTTGCAGCGTTTCGTTTGCGCAACTTGGATAATGGTCCTGGGGGCGTTCATTTCATCAACCGACTTCTGCTCTGCAAAGTTGGTTCTTACGCGCTTTCCACACTGATGTATCCCCAAATCATGCCCGGTAGGGTAAGCGATATCCCTATCAGTAGGCCTTTTTCTCTCGCTATGTGGGCAGCTTACCTGTGGAGATCTGCATTGTCGCTGTAGGTGTCCTAGCTTGTTGCAATTCCAGCATCTCATTTGACCTCGAGCAGTGTTCAGGTTTTGTCTTTCAATGTCGACACGTTGACATGAGCACTCTAGCGTAGCCACTTCCCTGACGCGATGGCTACTTTGCGAAGCTTGGTCTGCTGCTTCCATTGTCATGGCAAATGCTAAAGCCTCAGCGAGCGTTTTCTTACCTGCCATTCTCACAGCCATTTGTAGTTTTCCATCTGCAATGGCATTAGTGAACGCATCAGTTGCCAGTTCGTTTATGATTTCCCTGCTGGTATTGGGATAAGACAAATTTGCAAAGCGCTCGATGTAAGCTTGCAATTGTTGTAGCGTTTCACCTCTTGTCTGGACCCTTCGGCGCAACTGGACTCGGTTAACTTGCTGCATGTGGTCGTCGCCAAACCTCATCTCGATTGCCTTGACCATGGTATCATAATCATGATGTTTGTCTTCAGGAATGGTCTGCAGCAATTCGGCAGCTGTTCCTCTGAGCGCAAGCGTAAGAGCAATTGATTTGTCTTCGTTGTCCCAGTTGTTCGTCAAGGCAGCAGCTTCAAACTGCCTCTTATAAATTGGCCATGATGTTTGACCATCGAAGACAGGGGGCTGCATTTCCTTTCTTCGTGGACCGTCGCTCGAATATTCCCGAACCTTCTGCTTTTTCAAAGAATCAAATTCCTTAGCCAGATGTTCGTACTGTTGTTCTACACTTTCTACTTGCTTTCCGAACTTTTCTTCTAAGCTTTCTATTTTGGCTTCAAATTTCTGATCTACTATTTGAAATCTTTCGCTTAGTTGATTCTGGAGAGTTTCTAATGAATTCTTTTGTTCATCGAATTTACTTTCGAGAACGTGCCTTTGGTCTTCGAGAACGTTCCTTTGTTCGCTTAGTTGTTGCTGGAGAATTTCCAAAGAATTCTTCTGCTCATTCTTTTGTTCGTCGAATTTCCACAGAAGCAGGCATTTCATCGGCTGTACTTACTGTGCATTCTCTCCCTTGTTCTTCAACATCGAACAACATGGTATCGGGGTCTCCACCATCCTGAGTGATAGCATTCTGAAGTCGGAGCAATAGTTCCTTTTTCAGCCCCGAAGTCTGAAGATTTCGTTTTCCTAATTCTTCTTTCAACTCAGCTGTTGTTAATTGTTCTAACTTGCGACCCATTTTATGTAACTGAAACACTATTTTCGCAACACAGTCAGTTTTATTTTAATGTCTCTTCTAGAAAGATCTTTTTCCAACACTATTTTTAACAAAAATGCTCGCTATTCACAGTTTTATAGCACAATCAGTTCAATAGTTTCTGGAAAATTCCACTTTCACAATTAAATGAGTCACCGAAACTGTTTTAGAAAATGTCACTATGGAATTTTCTAGCACTTTACTGAGTTTTATCCCCAATTTCTGACACCAATGTGATATTTTTGCCTGGGGTTCGACAAATAAAACTCAATCAAAATTCCACAATAATAAAACAAATCTCTTTATTTTATAAAACACAACGTCTTTCCGTTTAAATAACACCAGTTTAACTTATTTCACTTATTCACAATTCAAATACGTTTTTATCATTCAACACTTTTTATTTAATCTCAATTCAATCACTTTTTACTAATACTTCCAGTTGTTAACAATTCCACTTTCGAAAATAAACTGAACTTTCAATGCAATCTACTCTTATATTTATACAAGTTTACAAGCTTCTGGAAGCGTAAGAGCAATTGATTTGTCTTCGTTGTCCCAGTTGTTCGTCAAGGCAGCAGCTTCAAACTGCCTCTTATAAATTGGCCATGATGTTTGACCATCGAAGACAGGGGGCTGCATTTCCTTTCTTCGTGGACCGTCGCTCGAATATTCCCGAACCTTCTGCTTTTTCAAAGAATCAAATTCCTTAGCCAGATGTTCGTACTGTTGTTCTACACTTTCTACTTGCTTTCCGAACTTTTCTTCTAAGCTTTCTATTTTGGCTTCAAATTTCTGATCTACTATTTGAAATCTTTCGCTTAGTTGATTCTGGAGAGTTTCTAATGAATTCTTTTGTTCATCGAATTTACTTTCGAGAACGTTCCTTTGGTCTTCGAGAACGTTCCTTTGTTCGCTTAGTTGTTGCTGGAGAATTTCCAAAGAATTCTTCTGCTCATTCTTTTGTTCGTCGAATTTCGACAGAAGCAGGCATTTCATCGGCTGTACTTACTGTGCATTCTCTCCCTTGTTCTTCAACATCGAACAACATGGTATCGGGGTCTCCACCATCCTGAGTGATAGCATTCTGAAGTCGGAGCAATAGTTCCTTTTTCAGCCCCGAAGTCTGAAGATTTCGTTTTCCTAATTCTTCTTTCAACTCAGCTGTTGTTAATTGTTCTAACTTGCGACCCATTTTATGTAACTGAAACACTATTTTCGCAACACAGTCAGTTTTATTTTAATGTCTCTTCTAGAAAGATCTTTTTCCAACACTATTTTTAACAAAAATGCTCGCTATTCACAGTTTTATAGCACAATCAGTTCAATAGTTTCTGGAAAATTCCACTTTCACAATTAAATGAGTCACCGAAACTGTTTTAGAAAATGTCACTTTGGAATTTTCTAGCACTTTACTGAGTTTTATCCCCAAATTCAATTCAAATACGTTTTTATCATTCAACACTTTTTATTTAATCTCAATTCAATCACTTTTTACTAATACTTCCAGTTGTTAACAATTCCACTTTCGAAAATAAACTGAACTTTCAATGCAATCTACTCTTGTATTTATACAAGTTTACAAGCTTCTGGAAGCGTAAGAGCAATTGATTTGTCTTCGTTGTCCCAGTTGTTCGTCAAGGCAGCAGCTTCAAACTGCCTCTTATAAATTGGCCATGATGTTTGACCATCGAAGACAGGGGGCTGCATTTCCTTTCTTCGTGGACCGTCGCTCGAATATTCCCGAACCTTCTGCTTTTTCAAAGAATCAAATTCCTTAGCCAGATGTTCGTACTGTTGTTCTACACTTTCTACTTGCTTTCCGAACTTTTCTTCTAAGCTTTCTATTTTGGCTTCAAATTTCTGATCTACTATTTGAAATCTTTCGCTTAGTTGATTCTGGAGAGTTTCTAATGAATTCTTTTGTTCATCGAATTTACTTTCGAGAACGTTCCTTTGGTCTTCGAGAACGTTCCTTTGTTCGCTTAGTTGTTGCTGGAGAATTTCCAAAGAATTCTTCTGCTCATTCTTTTGTTCGTCGAATTTCGACAGAAGCAGGCATTTCATCGGCTGTACTTACTGTGCATTCTCTCCCTTGTTCTTCAACATCGAACAACATGGTATCGGGGTCTCCACCATCCTGAGTGATAGCATTCTGAAGTCGGAGCAATAGTTCCTTTTTCAGCCCCGAAGTCTGAAGATTTCGTTTTCCTAATTCTTCTTTCAACTCAGCTGTTGTTAATTGTTCTAACTTGCGACCCATTTTATGTAACTGAAACACTATTTTCGCAACACAGTCAGTTTTATTTTAATGTCTCTTCTAGAAAGATCTTTTTCCAACACTATTTTTAACAAAAATGCTCGCTATTCACAGTTTTATAGCACAATCAGTTCAATAGTTTCTGGAAAATTCCACTTTCACAATTAAATGAGTCACCGAAACTGTTTTAGAAAATGTCACTATGGAATTTTCTAGCACTTTACTGAGTTTTATCCCCAATTTCTGACACCAATGTGATATTTTTGCCTGGGGTTCGACAAATAAAACTCAATCAAAATTCCACAATAATAAAACAAATCTCTTTATTTTATAAAACACAACGTCTTTCCGTTTAAATAACACCAGTTTAACTTATTTCACTTATTCACAATTCAAATACGTTTTTATCATTCAACACTTTTTATTTAATCTCAATTCAATCACTTTTTACTAATACTTCCAGTTGTTAACAATTCCACTTTCGAAAATAAACTGAACTTTCAATGCAATCTACTCTTGTATTTATACAAGTTTACAAGCTTCTGGAAGCTTCTGTCTGGTTCTGGCACAATCTAAGCTTTTGGTACTAATTCGAGTCTCGAATTAGTACTTCAAGTTCGATTTAGTACTCAGTTAAAACATATTGCAAATATGTAGCATACTTTTAGGCGCTCACAATGAATAATGGTTGTTGTACACAATGAATCCAACAGATGTCGTTAATTTACAAAATGTATCCTCCGAATATCTAAACTTGTTGCCACATCACAATATTATCAAAACCATTTGTATTTAAATATAGAATTTGGAAAACAGAACATCAAAATTAATATGAACAAAATCAACACCAACAAAAACAACAGTCACAGCTACATGTTCACAAATTTTTTACTGAACTTTAACCCTAATATATATCATATTTGATTTTATCATATTTCGATATGGCTACATAGACAAAAACAAGTTAGCTTACAAATACGTCTCTTTCTCTCATAAATATTGTTTACTTCTTCTTTACGTATCTATATCAGTTATCATTCTTATATCAGCCATTGCAAAATTAATTACAAAAAATTCTTCTTCTTCTCGCACGTGCTAAGCAGTGAAATATTTGTAATAAATCTATTGTTTAAATATTTTATTTATACTTTTTTGTTATTAATTCAATATGAACATCTCAGACCAATAAAGGAAAACAAAAATTAATTGTCGACGGTTATTCATTTTGTTTGGAGCGAGCGGGCATAAGCAAAATTTTGAAAAACAGAATTATTACATACAACATTTTGGATAACCAGACATTTGGGCATACAGAATTCTGAAAAACGGAATTATGAAATACAGAATTTTATACGTACAGTATTTTCAAAAAAAAAACTGAATTCTGGTCATACAGAATTTTGACAACCAGAATTATGACCCGCTCCCGTATACGTGGCATTTACAATCATGGGAATGATATAAAACCTGACAAAGTTTCCAATTATTGAGTTGCATAGCCAGGCTGTATATTTTCCAAAATTCAAATTCAGGATTGTAACAAAATTCTTTCTTTTAAGAAAATAAGTAATTAAGGTGGATAAAGAAAGGTAAATGTATTCTATATCTATTACAAATAATGGATTAGTGTGTAAAACCGTTACCATTTATTTTGAAAATGGCTAAATTATAAGTTAGTAACTTAATATTAAAGCTTTTAACAAGTAAAGCTTCTGTTCAGAAAAAAGAAGAAACTAGTTTGTTCTTAAACCACACACAATGGTTTGCGAATTAGCTATATGTTTGAATCGGTAGAAAATACGATATTGGTTTAAATAACTACGAGATTGGGTAGAAATATTTATTCAGTTCGTCCGGCCTTGTGTTTGTTTCCATGTATGTAAATTATTTCGGTTGACATAACTGGAGATAACGGCTGTCGTGAATGAAACAAAAAAACAGCATGAATTTTTTTAAAATTATTATATGAATAAAAAAACGGCGAGCCCCGCTATAAATAAAAAAGTTTATTTTTTTTAAAAGGCCTTATCTTTTTTTTATTTTATTTTAATTTTTTACGTAATCCATAATAATCATGCTATTTATCGCAATCAAAAATCTAAAAAAAATATTGTTATAGTTTCGTAGGAAAAATAGGCATAACTGGGTCGCATGTACTTGTCCATATGTGCCTAACTGCATTGGAAGGCAAGATATTTAACAGAAAGAAGTAATATTTACATAGAGAAATCACACGGTCTGAACCTTAAACTACAACAATTAACAGTTTTTAGTAAAAAAATGGTGTACGCCATCAGTCGTCTTGAAAATTATTGAATATAAGAAAAAAAGTAGAGAGCTGATCATAAAATGTAAAATATTTGTTTAGTTTTAAAAATATTGAATTTTCAAAAAAAAAAAAAATTAATTAATTTTAAACACAAATGTGTATGCATAATTAATTTGGCTAACTAGATCTTTCCAAATGTAAAACTTTATTGAAATCCAATGAACCGTTACCGAGAAAGCCGAAAATCACAAAAAAAAATGGTCATATGACAGACTGACATACTGAGAGTGACAGACTGACATACTGACAGACTGACAGACTGACAGACTGACAGACTGACAGACTGACAGACTGACAGACTGACAGACTGACAGACTGACAGACTGACAGACTGACAGACTGACAGACTGACAGACTGACAGACTGACAGACTGACAGACTGACAGACTGACAGACTGACAGACTGACAGACTGACAGACTGACAGACTGACAGACTGACAGATTGACAGACTGACAGACTGACAGACTGACATACTGACAGACTGACAGACTGACAGACTGACAGACTGACAGACTGACATACTGGCAGACTCAAATTTTTTGTAACTAACTTTTTTAGGCTTCTCTAAGATCGTAATGTCATGTTTGATTGTTATCTCAATTTTATTTATATTCACGAATCCTAAACTTGCCTTATAGTACCTATAATCGCAAATAAAAAAGTTTCGCTGAGATATGGTTCAATCAAATTCTGTAA
This sequence comes from Platycheirus rosarum, assembly GCA_963971375.1. Lineage (NCBI taxonomy): Eukaryota > Metazoa > Arthropoda > Insecta > Diptera > Syrphidae > Platycheirus > Platycheirus rosarum. The sequence continues at coordinate 112,851,825 of OZ020508.1, forward strand.
GATAACTTTGAAATTTCATTATTTAAAAAAAATGTACCGCATTACCCTCGGCAAATTATTTAAAAAATAGGCCCATTTTATCAAGATTTCAAAATGGTACAACACTTGCTATTTGCTATTTCCATAAAATTGTTATCTATATTATAAACTATTTTCGAACATTTCAAATTCTGACTAAAAAATTGGAAATTCTAATATTTTATTCGGCAAGAGTATGAAAACTTTGGCGCCGCAAAATAATAATGAATTCCAGAATTTTGTTAACAATAACTCAGCGAAACTTTTTTTTTCATACGAAACTAACAACATTTATTTTTAGATTTTTGATTGCGATCAATAGCATGATTATAATGGATTACTTATACAAATAAAACACCTTAAAATTTATAAAAATGTGACAACCGTACCTAAGACTTTAGCCTGCAGCATCGATTTACAACATTTTCGTAAATATTAACATTCAAACAAAGCAAGGTGGATTTTCTTATTTTTCCCAGGTCGGTTATAACCTCCCCTTTCCCGCGGTACTCGCTTGACGTTGAGTTTCGTACAACCTGTTTTTTAAACTAAATTTGGGTTCAGGAATAAACGGTTTTTCTTCAGCAATTGGAAGTAAACGCTTAGGTAATATGGTAATACTCGAAGACATTTTAAAATATTGGCTGTTCCGATATTGTAACACTTCTTTCCATTTAAAGTTTTTCCTAGTGTTGGAACCATAATTAGTTCGGCTATTTTGATTTCAGAAAACGTCAGCAGGTCGCCCGCATTACCTTGATGTTCATTGTCTAAGATGCCCAAAGCATTATGTCTTAAACAATTATTCTCCTCTTAATTTTAATTATCATTTCATTACTTTCCAAAATTATATTTTTTTTATAAAAATCCTAATTTCCTATTTTTCGTTTTGCTCTTAAGATTTCAGCTAAACTTTTCTTAAGCTTTAAAGACAAAAAAATAATTTGAGCCACTGGCTTGTGTGATCTTAAAAACATCCCATACAATTGGGATCATAGATGGAAAAACAACGATTTTTACTTCCTTTGATTTGTCGTTTTTTTACCACTTGGCATTGAGTGAATAATTATGCTTCCATTAAATAAATGATGCAATACACATATGATCTGCTTGTGGTCTAGAAAATATAATATCTGAGGGATCCCAAACTGGCTTTTACCAACAAAGGCGTTTAAAGTTGCTTCAAAGAAATAATGGCACTTAATTGTCAGAAAGGTTCAATCATCTTTAGACAGGTAATTCTAGGCTAAATTTGCATGCGTTTATCAATTCATGTAAGAATTTGTGCCTCGACACAATTTTACGTGAACTCTGTCTGGTCTCCGCCTCAAGGGTTGTTAAACCAAAACACGCTAAAAAGTCGTTGTACTAGGAAGCATTCATACCGTAAAGTTAATTTATAACAACAATCGAAATTCGCATATCATCGGAACAACCGATAAGCAGTTCGCACAACCTTATCATCGTTGTCATCACCAAACCACTGATTGGGGTGTGTGTTTGCTGTTTAGATTACCCAAAATTAAATTTTACTCTCTAGGTACGATTCACGCGGTAATGGTTGATAGGGTTTAACGAACCTTTAAGACAGTATTGTTTATTCATTAAAAATCACCTGCGCGTTTCTTATCGGTCAGCTAGTACCTTAAACTCGGTAGTGGCTTGTCTGTTTTTGCTTCCTGATCATTAAACCAATGACTTATGTTATGTTTCTTATAGCGACTGGAACATGACCTCGAATAACCGAATCAAACACACCTTTCGGTTTCGTAAAGTATAACGAAATATGCAAGTTCTGCGTAACGCAGTTTTGTTTCACTGAAAAACAAATACATTGCATTGATCCTGCCAAGCCTAGTTGATGAGTCGATACAATTTTTGTGGGATTTACACAATGCAATGATTGATTTGGTTACAAAAATATTGTTCTGTGTAAATTCTTGCAAAATTATTTATTATTCATATGAAATTGTTGGAACAATATTGCATCTGATATTATGAAACTATGGATACAACGGTGTAAGTTAAAAATAGATAAGAACGAAGTTGCGTTTCGGGACATTGATAAGGCATTGACCAATTTACTAAGCAATAGCTTAATAAATTGCTTATAGGTAAGTTGGCAAACCCCCACTAAAAAAAACATTGTTTATTGCTTTCAGTTGGTTCAATGTGAGAAAATTAGCAAACGCCGTCATCGCCGAACAAAAAGGCCTAGTTCCGGCTTATTTTAAGGATGGCACACCAAATCATCTAAAAATCATTTAAGAAAAAGAAATCGCACATAAAAATGGTTTGCAACAAGAAGTTGCACGCTTACCGATTGTCTTCGACATTTATATCAGTGATCTCATAGGTAGTCAAAAGTTGAGGTCATTGATATTCTCTCAGGGTGACTTCGACAAGACTCAGCCATGTCGTGATATTGGAATTCGATAGTATCCTTATAACCAACCCCGTATCTGGGGTCTTCTAGAAACACGAGAAAGAACTAATGTAAGCTAGAGATTGAAGAACCACTTGGACATGTACTGACAAGTTAAAGTATATTAAAGTACTTTGGTATATGGCTGAATAAGTTTCTATATTAAAACTCACTTATAAGAGATTGGTTTGACCCGAACTGGGTTAGCTTTTACTCTGATAATGTAGACCAGATGGTTGTTTAATAGCAGCAACCTTGATATCAGGGTTTGTGTGATTTGCTACATGGCCCTGATTAGGCCCTGTTTAATCTCTATTACCCATAGAGATACACAAAATATTATCCCAATGAGCTCCTATAAAATCAAGCTAACATAAACATTATATATACAACTTTAGAACAAGACGACTAGAGTGCAAATTGCGAAGGCGAGTACTTCGATTAATTGCCAAATTTTCGGAACAAACCACACATATGGTGGTTTATAAAACATAAAACTGAATAACAAATGAGTTGTTTTAAAGGGATTTCTCAAACAATAGTGTATCTTCATCAAGCTTATCAAAAGAATGTAGAGCTTATTTTTTGGTAAAATAACGAATTCAAGCTAAATTTAAAAATGAATATGTTTTTCTAAATTTTTTGACTTAAAAAAGGAAACCACTTCCCATCATTATCTCACAGTTCATCAAACTTTGCGAAGAAGGCAGCCAAACTAGCGGTTATGAGTCATTCTTGGCATCTTTCATGAAACCAAAGAATTTTCCTGAAATTCAAAACAACTGAACACCTAGACACGATGCAGTACATTGGCATTATTATTTTTTTTTCCCGGAACAACAAACCAAGTATTTGTCAATCCGATCTAAAATTCAGAAGAACACCAAAGTCAGTCGAAAACTTAACCAACTTCCAACGAAAATCAATTTCCTCCGAACTAAGTGCAGAGGTGTCGGCCACCAACTCCACTGGAATGAAACATAATTTTCCTTCGGTCAAATCGGTGCAAACGTGCAGCATGACTCGCGAATTCAAAACGCTTGCATTAGCACCTCTCTACCTCGAATGCACCTTAATTAGTGTAAATTGTAATTTTGCAATGTGCGCTCCTATTTTGTCGATTCTTTTTTTATTCGCTAATTCTGACAACTACCTGAATCAGCACCATTGACATCGTGCTTGAAAAATTTCAGATTCCGATCCTCAAACAATTAACCACAAACTATAACACGGGTTGTTCTTAAATATAAAATAAATATTAAATATTGATGGCCTAAGCTTAAAAGTAACTATTAGGTGCGGCGGGCCCTTTAAATCGTTGTGGTGGCATAGATATTTCGATTATTGTTGTTATATTTTTTTTATGTTGGAATCACATTACTCAGCATTGTATATATGGTTATTAAAGTTTTATTTCAATTGGACTTTGCTTGGTTATTTGTGTTATTTGAATATCGGAAACGCACGTGGGAAGGAAATTGGGTGTCCACTTTGAATTGAATGAAATCAGTTTTCATCCTCTAAAACAGTTCATGAAGAGAAAATTGAAAGTGAAAGAATTCTTAACCGAATTTGACGTTGACTTTAGAAATTATTTCCTATTAAAAGGGGGAACCGGGATTAGAAAATCACAGCTCTTCTTATGTACTCTGCAGGGTTGATTTCAGAAAGATGGGTTTGCTGAGATTGGTTAGTACAAAAGCTTGGAATCCCATAATTTCTAAAAAGGGAGCGTCGCTTGATTTAAAATATTTTGTTTTGAAAACTAAAAAAAACTTGTAGTATAACTCATCTTTTTTCGCCTTGTTTACCAGCTACGAAAATAATCAGCGATTAGAGTTTCTCGAAGCGAACCAAGTTTATGCAGTATTCAAGGAATGCATTTCTAGCCAATATTTCCAGAAGGCTATACGAACACACATACACGGATTTAGTTTTTTTTATTAAAGGCTAGAGATTCATTCAAATTCATTTAATTCGAAAAACTTGATTTGGATGGCTAGAAACGGTACCCACCATAGGACCGTTTTTTTACTTGCGATTTATAGGGACTATGCATTCATAAAAAAAATCTAACAATCAGACATGACATTAGGATGATAGAGAAATATATTAGAGTTACTGGCAAAATTCTGTCTGTCTGTCTGTCCGTCTGTACGGATGTGTATTTAAGTACAGCCTAAACGGTTTGGCCAATCGTCTTTAAATTTGGAACATAAGACTATTTTGACGTTATACAGAGCTTTTTTTTTTATTTTTTTTTTAATTCAAATATTAACGGTACATGTCATATAACCGTTAAGTAAAAGGTTATGTTTATCGGAAATGGCTACAAGAATTTTATGAAAAAAATCAGTGTACTATTGTAGATGTAGGTAATGTTCTGATGAAAAAAAAATCTAAATGGTGGGCTAAGAATGGTACCTCCCATAGAAACGTTTTTTTCTTCGTCTTTTTCGAAAACTGCTCATCCGATTTCAATCAAAATTAATATTCAGGAAGATGTTACTTAAATATTATTTTTAATAATTTTCTTAAATTTTATATCAATATTTTGAAAACGAGTAAATGGATTTTTTTTATTTTTGTTTTAAATGTAGATTATTTTTTTTTTGCTTTTAAGTTTGCATTCCTAAATTATTTTTTTTTATTTAAAAGTAAAGAAGTGTCGACTTTGGAATTCTAATTCTGCTTTCGACGACTAGAACCGAATTAAAAGGATTACCAATCTTCTTGAAAACAACTTAATATGATTACCAGGTCTTCCTCAATCTACTTCCACTCTAACGAATACATGATGGGAAGCAATTGGTTATGGCTATGCAAACATTCTTGTTGCTGTTCTAGCTTCATATCTACAACTGTATAAACTAACAAAAACATTAATATTCTTATTTATTTGTAGCCAGGATTTTTTGGTCAAGTTTCTTCTATGCAAATAAAACAATTTTAGTCGATACTTCCTCCCAACGCGTTTCATCAGACTTCCTGACTTCTTAAGAGGAGTTTTCATATATCTTAAAATTTATTTAATTTATCAGTTTCACTTACATTACAAACATTTGAAGAATTCTTGTTACAGTTTTACACTAAAATTAATTAGCACAATTAAATTAAAAACATTTATCAATTATAAAAGCAAAATTAAATTAAAACAAAAACAAGTAAAAACAGCACAAATAAATTTTAAAAACAAACAGATCAGAAATTATCACGAATATATAAGATTCATAAAAACAAAGAATTGGTCGAAAAAAAAAACTATTATTAAAAATAACATTAATAATTTTTTTGAAAATAACTTTATACGAAAAAGTATTTCTTTAATCTTCTTAAGATCTTTTCTTATAAGCTTTACAAGCACCAAAATACATAGAGCTTTTAAGGAATTTATTTTGAAAACCTTTATGAAATTGACAAAACTGAATTTAAAAATAAACATATACATATGTGTGAATAATATTTTTCATTTTGAATTTTTATCATACTATATTTTGTTTTTTCTTTCGTTTTACTGGGTGTGCTCGAGGGTAGAGTTTCTTCCATGGCTTTTACTTACCATCGTCCAGGAATCGAATATGAAGCCCTCCAATCAACAGTCCAACACGAAAACGTAAACACTAGACTAATTTGATGATTTGAAATTGAAAGGTTGAAACCATTCTAATAAGAAGTTTCAAATTGAGATAATTAGCTAAATAGGTTGATTTTGATAAACTACTCATTTACATAAGAAAACAAATCAACATTTTTTATTTTATTTTCTATTAAGGTTCTTGTCTTTGATATGAACAAGTCTTAAAGAGAATTTTGTTAATGACATTGAATACTATGTTTTATAGCTTCTTTTGTTTTTAACTTCAGTTAACCTACGTTAGCAGGACTATTGAAATTAGTTTCCAAAATGCTTCAAAGACATTTACTGAAAAGTTAACTTACAAAATGACAAACAATGAAAAAGGCTTAAAGCAGCATTATAAAACTTATAGATTATCAAATTCGAAAAAATTGGATCATATAAAAATGTAATTGCAAGTTGGGGATAGCTTATCCAAAATTCATATAAAAGCTAGTTAAACTTGTAGATAGCGATGCATTGAACAGAATTTTATTTAATTGTAATGCATATGGCCTTCCGTAATACTTTGTTGTGCAAAAATAAATTTTGCACATGAATATAATATGTCTATAGTTACGATATTCTATTCAACTCTATCTTATTATTTTAACAACTTTTTTAAACAAAATTCACCTTTTTCAAAAAAAAAAAATATTAAAAATCCAAAGAATTCCGTTGTTCATTAATATTCCAATGTGGAATTAATAAAGCTACCCACATGTTTCTGAATATCAATTTTGATTTTAATTGGTTAACCAGCTCTAAAAAAAGTCAAAGAAAAAAACGTTGTAATTGGAGGTACCATTTTTAGCCCACAATCTCTACTTTTTTTTCATCACAACATAATTGACGCCTACAAAAGTACACTAATTTTGTTCATACATATTCTTGGAGCCGTTCTCGAGATAAAAACGCCTTAACTTAACGGTTATATGATAGGTACCGGTTTGAGATCAACAAATTGAAAAAATTCATCTGCAGTCTGCAGAGTTTCAAAATAACCTTTTGTACTAAATTTGAGGACGATTGGACTAACCGTTTGTCTGAAATCCAAACTTGATACAGGCATTTATTTTAAGGAATTTGATGTTAAATATATTCCAGCAGTAAGAAGTAATGTATTTGGTAGAGCTAGTGGCGTTTTAATCGCAGTTAAAAGTAACTTAAATAATTTTTTAAGAATTAAGGCATTAGGTAGAAAAACTGCCATAGGCATGATTTCTACTACATAATTCGAACCTATATGTTATCGCAGCGCCTATTTAGATTAAGTGTAAAAACTAAATGTATAAATTGTCTGCTATACATTCAATGTTCCTAAAATATAAATATTGGTTTTCTAATGATAAAAAAGAAAATACGCCTTTGGTATGAATTTTAAATTTTGTGTTAAAATTTTTCTTCTTAATCATATATCATAATTTTAAAGTTTTTTGAAGAATATTAACTTTAACTTTTTCCAATTACAAAGAAAACTCTAAATAAGTGAATTTAGGCAGACGGCAAAATGTTGTCATACTATTAATCTTTAATATGTACATATATAAAAATTGTTAATAAGTTTTCTAATAAAGAATTGATAATAATAATAATAATAATAATAATACAGACACACAGACAAAATTTTTTAACTAACTCATATATGTTTCTCTATCATCGTAATGTCATGTTTAATTGTTATCTGAATTTTTGTAACTTTCACGAAAGCAAAACTTGCCTAAGTATTCACATATTATCGCAAGTAAAAACTACTTATTTGTTCAAAATTATACCTTTTATGATTTCATATTTCAATCATAAAAGTCTTACTTATAGAATAGTACACCTAAAAATTAAAGAGAAACAACATCTTCCCAAGCAAAAACAATCCCAATCTAATACCCAACGTTACGGCCATATAAGAGAACGAAATAATCTCACGAATACATTCATACTTTCACGAAAGCAAAGTATCCATTCCACTCAAGTGCCGTTAAATAACGTGACGTCATGATTAATCATCCATCTGGAGGAAGTACCACGCAGCATGCAATACCCGTACGCTCGGTCATCAGCATAAGATGCGGATGTTAACCCAAAACAAAACGCAACTTTGCCAAAGAAAAAAGCTTCCTTGCCGGTTCGATTGGTCTGCTTCTTTGCGTATCTCGTTTGTGTCTAATACAAAAACAAACTAGCTAAACACATCTTAAACATAATATTGAAAAAGCTCCCGTTGGGCCGTTGGGGAGCTCTTGCTGTATAGCAATAACAACTATAGCCTATAGCGTCGTCACTCGTCATCGTGATGCATTCCAAGCGCAAGAGTAAAAGTGTTTCTGTTAATTGTGTCATGCTCGTTTCTTCGTCTCTTTTTCTTCGTTCGGTCGTGCTTCCATTAAAAGATTGATAGTGTAGCTCCGTCTTTCTATCTATATCTGTTCTTCTTTGCTTTTTTTTGTATTAGCTTAGATTCTGAAGTTTTCTTGTAAAGCGTCCTATTACATCAACACCACCACTAACAGCGCCATACAGACAAAAACGAACGTCGACAACAACGACGGTTTTCGGTATAAGCCCAATTGTGCTATATGACGATTTGGTCTACCCGTAGATACTACCTGTAGCTGTAGCTAACTTAGGTCTTGTAAGAGAGTTCCCCCAAAACAACAGAGAGAAAAAAAGTATCTGCGCGCGAGTGCACTGCGTGGATACATTATGCGACTGACTTTATAGCCCACAAGACTAAACGAACAAAATTTCTTTTTTGGAAGCTTCAGTTACCATCTACCAATTGCCTTGAGCGGACGTTGACGGAAACGCGCCCCGTAATTGTTGAGTCTTTCAGTTTAAAGAGACTTAGTTTAAAATTTTTTTTAGGAAATAAAGCTTCTTCCTAAGATAATTTTATTGTATCTCAAGCTTGTTCCGTGCATTTTTTTTAAAGACTGTCAGTAGTGCCTCATTCGTGCAGGAGCTAATACCTTCCCCCCGTATCCGTATCATATAATAGGGCTTCTTAGGCAAAAAAGATCGGCAAATATATAATCCGTTGCATCACTGTTTGAACACTTCAGTCGGTTGAAGGTTGTTGAGCGAAGCTATACTTAAAAAAATACGGGTTTTAGATTTAGATTTAAAAGATTCTATAACTAAGTTTTAAACTTTCGGTTTATTTTTTATTAATTTATTCAAAAAATTAATTGACAAGCTGCGATAGAAAATATCGTTTTTTTTTACAGTGAACTCAAGCCTTAGCTGTGGATTACCTTAAAGGCTTAAGAGTTTTGTGAATTTTTTAAATAAAACCAATTTAAGAAAATATTTAGAAAAATGTTTTCTATTTCAATCTAAACAAAAAAATATTCAAAATAGTGAAAAATTAAAAAAAAATCCTTGTAATGCTTAACATGGAATCCCCCCAAATGTACGATACCGTGCAGACCCTGTCACAACTGGACCTCAAAAAACAGCCCGCCCAAGCCATTATTGGCCAGATAACTTTAACAGCAATGTCTAATGGTGGCAACTCATCGGATGCAAATAACAATCATAATAATGGTTTAGTCGTGAATAAACATTCTGTCCATCATATGCAACAAGCGGCAGCGGTGAACAACAATAACAATAATAACACCACAAACAACAACACATCTCAGCAACAACAACAACAAAACAGTAACCTAACTACCAGCATGTTGCAAAAGCAAATGATGCAGCAATATTCACAAAGTGATTTGGATGAGTTGACAACTCAGGAAATAACTCTCGACCTCCAGCATCTTATCGATGATCAGTTTCGTGAACAAGAAGCCTTGGGAATTTTCAGCGACATGGTTGCTAGTCCTGGCGGTTTCGGTGGTGGAGGTTTAAATACAAATGGAGTGGTGAGTGCTGCGGCAAAGGTCTTGCAGCAACATCAACTACAGCAACAAACGTTAAGAACAGCCCAGAACCATGGTTACAGTAGAAATGCCTTGGCTTATATGCCTCAAGCAGTTCATTCAGGAGCAACATACAGTAATAATTCAAGTGGCGATGAAAATAGTTCGGTCGGTTCGGAAGCATCGACAATTAAAGAGGAACCAATTGATCCACAAGAGTACAGAAGACAGCTTCAAGATGGCAATGCAGCAGCAGCAGCTTTTATCGGCGCTGCAAATGGAACAACAAATGGATTGTACAATTTAACAGCTGGCAGTAGTAATCTCCCGTATCAGGCGACAAATGGTGGAACTAATGGTAATAATTCTTTTACAACGCTAACGCCTGCCAATGGTCTGCACCACGGCAACCTCCCTCATTTATCTGCCGGAGCTCATCTTCTCAAATCACATCACCTTTCCAACAACAAACAGATGCTTCCTCAGCGGAAGCAATCCCAAAAAAACATAGACAAAGGAACTGATGAATATCGTCGTCGACGAGAACGGAATAATATTGCAGTTCGCAAAAGTAGAGAAAAGGCCAAAGTTCGTTCGCGTGAGGTGGAAGAACGCGTAAAAACTCTACTCAAAGAAAAAGATGCCCTCCTGCGACGCCTTGAAGAGATGACCAATGAAATCCAGCTGCATAAACAAATTTACATGCAATTAATGAATCATGCCAATCCTGAAGTAAGTCGGATATGCAGAAGCTTTCTCAATATGAGTGATCATGGACTGTAAAGGAAGAAAAGTTCTTGATGTAGTTAATTCCGATGCACACACGCTGGTCTCAGGATATTTATTCTTCATCCAAAAATCCTCATTTAATTTTTGTTTTCCTTAGAACAAGTTATTTCTTTTTTAAACATCGAATTCATGGTGACAGTTTATACGAATCATTAAACATAATATAGAAATAAGTTTTTGTATATATTTTCGTTTGTAAATAATTTTTTTTTTTTATTTCATTAAATTCGAAAATATTTTGTATGTCAAGTATTCATTCATTAAATTCGTACTTAAAATATAAACAAATAAGTAAATAAATAGCTTAATTGTACATTATTATTCAACAAATAAAATAAAAGATTGTAAGATAAGCCAAAGAAATATAATTATTAAATAGAAAAATTATGTAAAACACTCAAATATTGTTAAAAAGAAAAATGAAAACAAAAATATGTGCAAAGTTTTAAGTTATATATTTTTTTTATTTAACCTTAAATTAAAATAATTAATGATGTATTAATAAGTTAGCAAAATTCATCAGCGATTTTTTTATTTTTGTTGTCTCGTTCATTTTCTTGTAAATCATTTTAATTTTTGAAAAAAAAAACAAAAATTTTTGTGTAACAAAAATGTATAAAAATTGTGTATAGCAAACAAATAATATTATAAAATTGTGTATATTTTTCTATAAAACTCTAAATATATTTAATTTTTTAGTGAAATTTTATTTACAAAAATATAAAAGATGGTTTTTCGTCTAAGATGCAATTAATAAAATTTAAAATTCATATTTAAAAAGATACTTTTCAATTTAGCCTTTATTTCAGCTGAAAAAATGGGTTGATAAATTTTACACACGAGTAAGATTTTAAATGAAGAATCAAAATTAGAAAAAAATAATATACATTTATATAAAGTCAATAGACGGTCTGTTATCCAAATTTAAGTTTAAGACATCTTGTTTTTCTGCGATACTTTGCCACGAAATTTAAAGTTATTACTGGTGTTAATTTCCTTAAAAAAGTAAAATTACACTGCTGCTAAATATTTAATAATTTTTTAAGAACAATTTTTAAAACTTCTTAAAAAAGTTAAAATTTTGAAAAAAAAAATTGGTTTATGTGTGGCGTATACGTGTTATTTTAAATGATTTTTTCATACAATTAAGATTGGACATAAATAATAAATATGGATATAAAAACATAATGAACACATAATTTTTCTTTACAAATATCCCGCACTTGGGGTTTATATAATATTAATAAAACGTGGTAGGAATAGGCAAGATAAGTAAGGGTAATAAAGATACGCATGCACCTACACATGTTTAAAAGGTCAGCATTTCAAAATGATTTTGTAGACACTTCTTAAGCTGTGAGCATTTCCTTGAAAAGGAGGGCCACGTAAGTACAATTTATTTAGATCTGTAGATAGTTCATCCTAAGAAGAAGATATTAAGCACCAAGTAGAAATTGAAACATTTGAAATTTTATTTGTACGTCTAAAAATATCGGTACCTGCCTTATAACCGTTAAGGAAAGGTTATTTTTCTCGAAAACGCCTCCAAAGATTTTAATGAAATTTTTAAAAATATTTTTGTAGGCATCGGCTCTCTTTTCATAAAAACCAAAATTACGGCAAATAACGGTTTTTTTTAATTTTTGATTTTTTCGGTAACGGATCATTGGATTTTCGTTAAATTTTATATTTAAAAATATCTGAACTTAAAGTATAGAAAAATGTACTGGTTACTAGGAAAGAATTCTGACCTATCTATCCAGAACAATCAAATGTTATATAAGCAAGTACTGGACATTTGGCATCCAACTATGGGACTGTAAAAGAAAACAATTGCTGAACCCATTCAAAAATTCGAAAGCAAGGTTCTTCTTGAAATAATTGGTGCCCCTTGGTATATTAGAAATAGCGATCTACATTGTGACCTTCAAATTGAAATGGTTACAGAAGTGGTTAAAAAACACGCTCTATCACACAACCAGTTACTGCAATGTCATACTAACTCCGAAATGGAGATTATCTTATGTTTACGAAACAATATTCGGAGATTAAGAAGAACTAAGGCTCATGCGCTGATGGTCTGAAAGCTATGAGAAAGTGTTATAACTTGAAACTTCTCCCAATATGATTTAAAAATAAATTGCACGACTAGATCGCACGTACTTGCTTATATGTGCGATCATATTGTAGAATTAAATTTAAGACAATTAAAGCTAACATCAAAGCATTTATTCGATTTTTTGACTTTTGACTGTTCGAATAAAGTACGTTAAATTGTATTGAGTAAAATAATATAACCGCTATTTTATTTCTTTAAGAAATAAAAAAAAAAAATGTGAATTTTTTCAAAATCTTCTTGAATTTCAATTTTGATATTAATTGGATCAAAAGTTGTCGAGAAAGTCGAAGAAAAAAAACCGGTCCTATGGGAGGTACCATTTTAGCCCACCATATTAATTTTTTTCACCGAAATAATAATGCTTACCTACAGTAGTACACTGATTTTTGTTCATAAAAAAATTTGGAGCCGTTTTCGTGAAAATAAGCTTTTACATAACATAATTTTTTTTAAAGTTGTTTTTATCGTATACATATATATGACTTTGTATTGTTTATCTTAAGGTTTGAATATTGTGCTCCTGAGAAAATATCCGAAAAAACCAAATAAACCGAAATTTGAAAAACATGCGGCTGATTAAAAATTCATCAAGCCTACCTGATTAACCTGATTCATACACTAAGAATATCTGGAAAAAATAATTGCGTCTCGTAATTCGAGTATAACAGATAAAATGAGGTAAAAATTAACGAAAAACCAAAGAAAGGTTGGACATTTTGCCAGCCCCCCCCCCCCCCCCATATTTTTACTCAGGGTCAACGAAGTGCATAACTTGAGAAAATGTTGATTAACCATCCCTAAACATTATCCAAAGTCTAATTATGTTCCGACCTTTGTCCACCTTAAACTACCTGAACTACAAAAATCCAATTTTACCTTCCTTTAGTTTTTGGAGATTTTGTTTTATGCTTAAATGAAAGGAAATTGAATTTGCTACAACTTTATTCGGAATGACATTTTTTGTGGGATGAGCGCCAATAAAACTAAAAATTGTTGCAAATTTATAGGATTAATTTTGTTTGCCGAAAAAACGCATAATTTATGAATTTTAGTGCAAAAAGTTAAAAAACCTAAAATTTTGTAGTTTTTCGCGTGTTGGGCAGCGAAGACAAGTTTTTTGAAATTGCAAATTTGGATTAACACCTCCGTAACTTGTCCATACAGCATACCAACAATTCAGAACTACATCATGTTTTGCGATTTCGACTGGGCTATCGTGCTCCTAAGAAAATTTTCAAAAAAAAATAAAATTAACCGAAATTAAACAAATATGCGTTTGATTAAAAAATATTTTCTGCATATTCATTAAAACAAAAATAAACTTCTATCAAATTTGGTTCTTTTCTTGCCTTATGAACTTAAACTATCAGACATGATTGCAATCAAATTGTTTTCCTATGTACATTACATATGTACCTACTGTATTAAATCATAGATCCAAAACATTAACTTTATAATGATCAGCTTCCAAAAAGTAGGTTTCTCTTGCCTATTTCCTTTCGTGTTTCATGATTTTAAAGCAACTTTGACAAAAAAATCAATGTTTCAACTCTTCTAATGCCACCTCATTTGAATTTTGCACAATAAGAATGTACATATGTATATGAAAATTAAATGTCACCCCTCTGTCAGATTTCGCCGCTGAGTACATTCTTCAAATTTAAATTGCAAATTTGTCAACGTAAACTAATAAATAAACAAGATTAACAAGCGTCTAAGCAACATTTTCCCAACAATCACAATTAAATTTAAAACATAACAAAATTAAATCACAAAAACTATTAAAAAATGTATTTCTATCTACTCGCCACAACAAAACAAATGATCCACGTGAGAAGAAAATACAAGCTGCATCGAATCGCGCGAGCCTTCAGGGATTTTTGGTGTTCGTCTTAAAATCGTACAAACAAATTATAAAAAAGCCAACCATACAGAATTACAAGAATACTACACCGCTTGTCTTTGCCAAATATTTTTGGACAGCTATTCCTTACAACTGCATCTATATGATGTAGATGCAATAAATAATAACATTAGTAATTAACACTAAAATAATTAAAGTGTCCAATTGGTGCCTGTTTGTTGTTGGGGTAAGACAAATGGATAAATTGAATGGATTAATGGTGATTCTTGCCGTTATTTAGGATCGTCGTATTCTTCTTTTTATTTTTATTCGAAGATACAACTTATCCTGTAGATCAGGTAAAGATAACAGGTGCATAATGCATTTGGAGTTTGATGTTAAGATAAAGTAATCTACCAAATGATAAAAAAATGTCATTATTTTCACTAGATTTTGTCAACTAGTAGTAAAAAAACAATCTTCTTAAGAAAAATTAACATCAAATTTATTTCGGTGACGGCAGAGTCACGCTTGACAGACTTTTCAGTTCTGAATCTAAATCCAGAAAGTGAAAGGAAGAAAATGTGTAAAGTTGAAATCTTGTGGTATATGCTGTGACACTGAGATACTTAAGCCACCCATGTGCTGCATGGCGATAATCAGTAGCGCCCGTAGATGGGCGCTTTTATCCCGAAAGCGTGTGTACCGTAAGATATGACGCCGAATATCCGCGCTTGACTTGTTTATCACTATCGCACAAGAGTGAGGTATGTTCGCATACTGCAACACGCTTACTTGAGTTTGCTGCAAATTTAAATTAACTTACGAGTTTGAGGTGGAAGAGTTATTGCTTTAAGGTGCGACATGTGGCTTACAAAAATCGCGACACATATCTCCAATGGATGTAGGTAAATATTTTTCATACTTGAGTTTCAGAAGTTGGTATTTGGTCCTCAGCCTATGTACAACCTTTGACTATTTGAATATTTCTTACATAAAAAAAGTTGCATTAGGTATTAAATCAATTTTATTTTCATATAATGTTTTGTTCATTTGTTTGTATATTCAATAATATGCTATAAATACATTTCACTAAAATTAATTAAATTGATAAAATTCAATTAATTGATAAAGCAACTACTTGTGATAGGTTCAGTGAAATTTTTTGAAAATGCTATAAAAAAAAACTACTGAATATATTCTCAAATTTCCTTCCGGTTAATAATGGAAAATAATTACATTCAAATGGCTTCCTCGGCTGTCCATGCAGTAGCCTACACGATCGGTCCAATTTTAAAGCACATTATCGATTGTGTGCAGCTGTATTTCACCAATGGCTTCACGAATATTGTCTTTTAAAGCGTCAATTGTCTCTGGCTTGTCGGCGTAACACTTATCTTTTACGGCACCCCACAAATAATAGTCCAACGGTGTCAAATCGCAGCTCCGAGGTGGCCAAATGACATCAGCTCTGCGGCTGATAATGCGATCTTCAAAAACAGGGCGCAAAACATCGAGTGTAGCTTCAGCTGTGTGGCACGTAGTGCCGTCCTGTTGGAACATGGCCCGATAACGATCGCTATTTACTGTAACGCCTCTAGACCAAAATCCGCACCAAACAGTGACTCGTTTTGGGTGTATCGGCTTTTCAATGTATGCGTGCGGGTTTTTTGTGCCCCAAATGCGACCATTTTGCTTGTTTACATACCCGCCTAGATCAAAATGAGCTTCATCTGAAAAGATGATTTTTTTGGAAAAATCGGCATCTTCTCTAAGTCGATCGCAGGCCCACTCAGCGAAGCGAAAACGCATTGGATGGTCAGTTGGCTTCAACTCCAGAACCAATTGGACTTTGTATGGCGTCATACCAAGGTCTTTATGCAAAATTCGTCTCAATGATGTCTCCGAAATGTTCAATTGTTGAGAACGACTGTGAATTGATGTTGATGGCGCTTCACGCACACTTTCTGCCACAGCAGCAATATTCTCGGGTGTACGCACTGTTTTTGGCTTTTCACGCTTTGGTTTATCGATGAGGAAGCCAGTTTCTTTCACTTTTTTCACAAGATAACGAACATACGGAGCTGACGGTGCTTCTCTTCTTCCAAAATCCGTATGCAATTTTCGCACACATTCTGCAACATTACCATGATTTTCAAAGAATTGTCGCAATATTTCCCAGAGTTGTTCAAGCGTATACAAAACCATATTCGTTAAGCGGAAGGATAAGAATAATTATTTGTCAAACCAGACATGAGCTAAGTGTTAACATTCATGAAATAAGCACTAGTTGAAAAAAAACGTTAGATGGCCGAACCTTTATCTACCGGACGCTACAGTCTGAGGTAGACCAGAGCCTCAACCAACAAGCTCCTCCAGACAGCGTGTGAAGTTGGTCAAGGTTCTTTTTCGCTTTCCGTGCGTTGCCTAAATCTCAGCGCCCCCGTTCTTTTGCGGTGGAATAGTAAATTTTCAAGCCTGAGCATTAGTATCCATCTCGCCTATTTGACCCATTAATCAGTGGCAATGGACTTTTTCTCTTCTAGCTAGATCTATGCCGCTGTAGAGCACTTACAAGTTAAATCTTTATCTTTAAATCTCCTTCTCCCCTGACCGTTTATGCATATGGGACCAAAAATCGAAAAAAACAGTGATTTTCAAGAGTTATTCTTCATTTAAACTCAGCGCTGATGTTGTTCATTGAGTTGAAAGCGGAGCCCTAATAAACAAAATCCTTAACTACTTCAAAGTCATAGCTGTTAGCTGTCTATCATGATGACTTAGACTTGTCCAAGACATCGATGTTGGTTGTCTCTTCTTGATGATAACATATGATTGGTTTTGCCCCCATTGACTGCTAAATATATAATATATATAATATATAAATTATACATATACAATATAAAATACTTCTTCGCCACTCCTTCTCATTACTAACAAAAACACTACTGACGTCACTTTATGCCATCAGATGAGCTTTTTAAGGATCGTGCCTCTGATGTTGACGGGAGAGTTCTGGGCTGCTTTCAGGATTTCGGCAGCTAGGTCATTAGCTCCAGCGGGCTTATTGCTCTTAAGTTTAGATATACATAGCTAGCTTTCTCTCGTTCAGACCTGGTCATTACGGTCATTACTGTTATACAGTCTGCAGAAGATTTTTTCCATATTCTCAGTATCGACTGCGATTCTACTAAATTGATCCTCTTTGTAAAGCTTCACTTCGAGTAATGAAGCTTGACAGTTTTTTTTTATATTTTGGCAATTTTTTATAACTTCATTCCTGCAGGAACAACTGCTTTTTTCCCTCTTAAAATACAGTGAAACTTTACTTTCTGCTCGTAGAGCAGTTCTAGCCGTTCTTTGAAGCACCCACTGCCTTAAATGATTTCTGATTTTTGCCACTTTGGCTTTATCATCGTCATTTAATGTTTGATGTTTACCTTGATTTTTACTTCCGATTTAGGTACTAAAATGCAAATTATGGATTCGTGCAAAAAAAAATCTAACAATCAGACATGACATTACGATAATAGAGAAGTTGAAAAAAGTGGATCCGGAAATTCCGTCCGTCTGTCTGTCTGTCTGTTCGCGCCTCTACAGCCTAAACGGATAGGCCGATTTGCTTCAAACTTGGTATTTAGTATTTATTATGTAGTATCTCAGGAGGTGTTTTTCATTTTTGCTCTAGGTCGAAAAATAACGGTACCTGCCATACAATTTTGAACAAAAAGTTAGATTTTCTCGAAAACGGCTTTAACGATTTTGATAAAACTTTCAGGGTGCTAATTTTTTATAATAATACATCTTTCATTTAGTATAGATTTTTTGAAATTAGTTTTATAACGGTACCTCTCATATATATCCCGTTTTTTCAAATGCGGTTTTATCGTAAATTATTATCCCGATTTCAATAAAATTTTGCACACAGAAAGTCATTTATAATTTAATTAATATCGCATCTCAAAATTTTCAAAAACTTTTTTTTTCGATTTTTTATTTTTTTTTTTTTTTTTAAATTTGGTTTTCGAAATATTTTGAAAATGGGTGGATTGAATTTTTTTAAAAAAATTTCCCAGATTAAAACTACAGATTGCCTTAAATTGACATACTAGAAACAAATTTAAAATATTTTTTCGAAAAGTTTTTCAAAAAAAAACGACTTTTTTAAAAAAACTGGCAGAACGATTTTCAATTTTTTTTTCTCTTCGATAGACATTTAGTTTTCAAATTTTATTGCATACTTAGTTTTTCCAAGAAAACTCTGAAACTTATTAAAAAAAAATAAAGAATTTTCTAAAAAATTTCATAATGAATACACTTACTCCTGAACAAAGTTTGCAAATTGTGCAAATTTATTACCAAAATAATGTTTGGTTTCGGTGGAGCAGAGTATCGAAGAAGACCCAAATGAGTCCATCCGCCATCGCGCGTGGAAGGATCTTGGTTTGCAGGCTTACAAAATCCAACTCGTTCAAGAATTGAAGCCGAACGCCCATCAAGGGGGTCACACGTTCAGTGAAAGGGCCCAAAACGAAATGGCTACCGATCGGCTGGAATTTATTCGAGCCAGCCACGGCGGCCACTTCCCCGAAATAATTTTTAGAACATAATGCAAACCCTTATCTTTATAATAAAGCTAGATTCTTGACGCATAACTACATGCGTTTTATTTCTTCTTGAAAACCACACGTCTTAAGAAAATACCCTTTATATACATACATATGGAGCCACTAAGCAATTATCTAGAATAAGAACAAGTTCATGCGACCCAGTCGTGCATTTTATTTAAATTTTATTCGACGATGTGACCGCACAAGGACGTGCGATCCAGTCGTGCAATTTATTTTCAGCACAATAGATCGAAAATTAGGTGACTATTTTCTCACTTCAAACCCACGGACAGCATCTAGTTTGAACTAGAAGTTTTATGTTTTGAAAAATTGGTATCTATTCTGAGAATGGAACTCAAGAAAGACCATATATGGCAGAGACAGTTAGAAGATGAGTTCAACTGATACACAAGTTGGAATTGTCTGTTTAATGAGACCTAGCTTTGCTTTAAGAAATTTTGCCATTTAAGCTACTGTATTTGC
This sequence comes from Platycheirus rosarum, assembly GCA_963971375.1. Taxonomy (NCBI): domain Eukaryota; kingdom Metazoa; phylum Arthropoda; class Insecta; order Diptera; family Syrphidae; genus Platycheirus; species Platycheirus rosarum. The sequence goes on from OZ020508.1 coordinate 112,871,594, forward strand.
ATTTTTTAATGTTTATTAACTATTAAAAAAAACTGTTTAACTTTTTTTATTATTAATTGTTTCCAAATTCAGGACTAATTTTACCTAACACACAAATGTTCCTGGTATTCAGCTGCTGTCTATAACGATGATTTATAAACCATTATTAAAAAAAAAACATAACATGAACACTTAAGAGTACACTGCTTAAATTGAGAGTTAACTTAAGCACTCGGTAAAATGTATAGTATTTTTTTAATTTAGCTTTCAGAAGTATTATCCTAATTCTATAGCATGAGGTAAATAAGATAATATAAGGGATTTTGTACTTAAAGTTTTTGAACAAATTGTGTTGTAGAATATATGTTACCCAAAACATTGCTATTGACCATTCACTACCTTTTGCCTAATAAAAGAATTTGATGTAAACTCAAACGATCTACCGACAAAGATAAGACAGCATAATTGACCCGAATTCCCTTCAAAGATAAAAAGGGTTATTTTATTGGGGTAGCCGATTTAAGTTGTTACAAAAGATACAAAACTTACTAGTAATACTTAGTAGCTTGAGATGTAATGTTTTGTATCTTGGAGAGGTAAAAATCTTTAGATCAGCCACATCAAAGTAATTTTGTATCATTGATAAATTAAACAACATGATGATATATAACTTACGTCTTGTATACTTATTTAATTTGTGTCTTTATAGCATCAACTTTCACTTTAAACTTAGGTTTACTTTTTAACCCAAACGTTCTTGTAATGATTCATCTGCTCAAGATGTATGACACACTATCCATTCCTTATGGTATACTTTTTTATGTACGAAATCATTACAGGCTTTGTGGAAGCTCGATGATTCTTGGCCTAAAAAATAAGTTTAAGTTAATAACAAGAGTTTAGTCAACCTTTTGCATATGATTTTTTCATTTTCATAAAAAAATGACACCTAGTTCCTTAAGGTGCCTATTAGGCTAGTAGCGTTAAACATTCAATTCAGAGATAATTAAGACAAACGAATTTCCTCTTGCAATGGCTTTGTTTGTTGCCCAATAGGAATATCCTAGTTTTTCCTAGGTATTTTATGACACGCTACCCTTCAATCCGCTCCCGGAGGTCCAATTATTTCTTCAACAAATTTGGGATATATGGATCGCGTAACTGGAATCAGCATCTATCTGACAATGCAAAATATACTCAGCTAGGATCTCAACATAACGAGGTTAATAAACAAAGATTTAAAAATTAAACTAATAAGTTTTTGGTTCATCTTAGCATAGACGTACAGTACATTGAACAAAAAAAAAAACATTCAGTTTATTTTAGTAATCCTTAGACTTATACTTAAATAAGTCTCAGATTCCGTGGGGTAGTTTCGGCTATTCGAATTTAATGAAGTTTATAATTTTCCTGTCGGATATTTAGAACTATAAACAGAGTGATGAACTTTAAACAACCTACACTACAAGTTGTACAACAACCCACCAGAGTTTCTTGTCACCACAAGTGAATTAAAACAATAAATTAAAAAACCATTTGGCATGCCGGACCAGCCCCTTTGTATTTACATAAACTTTTTTGATTGAGAATATTGAATCCAAAGATGTGCCTTCCTTCCTGGCCATATTAACCAACTTACCAATTAATCTGTTTATACTCCCAATCATCAAATATGTTGTATTGCTGCTTTGTGCTACTTCTATTTTTATCTTCGTTCGTGGACAATCTTTTTTTATATTTTAGTTATTATTACATTTTTCTATTCAACATATCTAACGGATAAAAGAAAAAAAAAAGATTTAATAACAATGAGTTTATACTTTTGGTTACTTAATCGACTTAATAGTGGTTATATACCGCAAATTATGCGATCAAAAAAAGGTGGTTTTAAATAATTTTTCATTTGTTGTTGCTGTTGTTGTTGTTGCTTTGTCTCATTCTCACCTTTTTCATTCATAGTAACTTCATTTATTTTTCTTACTTCTTTTCTTACCACTTTTTTGTATTTTTGTTTTTTTCTTTTCCTTTTTGTCTTTCATTATGTAAAAAATCCAACGGATACTTAGTAACTTAAAAAAAAGATTTGATGAATAAGAAAATAATACAAGAAATTGTAAAAATTAAGTTTGGATCTAGCGCATATTATGTGCTTGATATAATCAAAGACTGACTATCTTGAAGGCTTGAAGGGAGAAGAGGTGGCAACGAGGGCTTAATGCAAAAACTAAAACGGTGTCTTACTAGTTTAAGCTTCTGACCTAATAAAACTTTCCCTGGTTTGGTGTGTCGCCGCAGAAGACAGTTTTAATTATACGAGCTTCGGTTTATTGCTATTTTTGTGTCTTTTGTTTAAGATGTTTATGTAAGCCCGCGTAAATCCTATTTAAGTTAAAGCTTAACATAAGACTTGGCAGAGCGAGTAGGTTAACATTTTATAAACAGTTTAAAATTTGAATGCGGTAATAGTATGTTAAATTTGTTGGGTTAGTTACTTTTTTTGTATTTCGAAAGATGTTTTTCATTTTGTTTAAAACAATTATTAAGAAGATTCGTTGAGTGGTGGTGGAGTTTTATTATAAAATGATACTTTTGTTTGATTTTAAACATCAAATCTAAGACGGATCTTCTGTCATGGTCATTTTCATTATATTGTTACGTATTTCCTTTTGAACTTTTGAAGAAAATTTAGGAATATTAATCTAAAGATACATTTTATTATAATTGTTTATAATTCAGGGCAAGTTTTAGATTTGTGCATCTTAAGAGAATTGAGATAGCAGTCAAACATGACATTACGATGATTGTGTAATATAATGTAGTTAGTAAGAATATTCAGAATATCTATCTGTAACCCAACGATCTGTGACCTTAACTGCTGAAGCGATTTCATTAAAATTAAATTTTTGGGATTTTTGTAGTATTTCTTAGAGAGGGTTTTGAAATTTCAATGTAAGTGCTAAACAAAGGCGCCACATAACGTTTAGTGAAAATCTTATTTTGCCAAAAACGGCTCTGATGATTTTGGTAACGTTTCTTAAAGTATTTGGGTATGAAAGTTTTGACGCTTTTCATATTATTTCTTCTTTCTAACAAAAATCTTAGCTCATGATAAAAAGTACCTACCCAGTGTTGCCCATTTTAACGTTTTTCCTAGGATTAAGAATAGATTTTTTTATGGGAAATATGTTATCATAAGTTTAAACCAATTATTTAGCAGAAAAATGGTTTTAAACAGAATACAAATTTTAATTTTAAGAGAAATTCTTTAAATTTTCTAAGATTTTGTCAAATAACATGATTATGTATACCAAATAAAATAAAAGGCACGACTGGGTCACACGTACTTGCTTCTATGTGCTAATCCTTTTTAAGTGCAGGTGTCTTTTTGACAAAGATTTAATTTTAATGTTTTTTTTTGACATGCAACTTCTTTAGAATCGTTGAGGTTTGAAGCTCGACGGAACATGCGCCACGACAAAGGAATAGACACATAAATATATAGGATTGTTAGCTTTTGCAGTTTTTTAGTGTATTAGCTTTCCACTTGTTGTTTACTGTTAATAATATAATTTGCTAATAGAAAGATATGAAGAACTTTTTTCAGTTTAATTTTCATTTTGGTATGGAAAAATTTGAACAACTGGCATAAAGATTCGTGGGAATCAGCAGTCTGGCATTAATGCTAGTATAGGCATAGGTCCCAATAACAATTTAACAATTTCCCAATAATAATTTACTTTTTGAAATCAAATTAATTAAAATAGCTTAATTGTGTTTGATGGATCGATAAACGTATGGTGTGGGTAGGTATTAAAGGAATTTATTAAGAAAATTAGGTACCTATAATTAGGTTGGAATGGAAGGAAGGTAAGTACTAAAATTAAGATACACATTCCAACTACTGTTAAGCAAGTGGGTATAGAAACAATATTGCAAGTTAACGCAGTCGTTTTGTTTATTTATAGGCAGGTGTAAATTTTTGTTTTCTTGATTAAATTATTTGCATTCAGTAGTAATCGAATAGTTTTTTATTTGTTAGTTGTTTTTGTGTATATCATAGGCTTCCTTATTTATTCTGTGTGCTTTTATGATGATGAAATGCTTTAAAATACGTAGGTATGTATGTAGGTTGTCACCTACTTTTATTTGACTAATGGCTAGGGCTTAGCCGAGCAACGTTAAATAAAATTTTGGTTAAAATATTAAAAAAATAAAATTTATATGAAATCAAAATAACACTATTCATAACGTTTCTTGGAAAAAAATGTAAGCCATCTTATTTCTTTTGTTGTTTTCTATTTTATTAATTTTTCATTTCAAAATCGTTCGACCAGTTTTTTTCAAAAAAATGTTTTTTTTTTGAAAAACTTTTCGAAAAGATATTTTAAAATGTTTGTGAGTATGTCAATTTTAAGAAATCTATAGTTTATACTAGGAGAAAAAATAAAAACAAAAATCTTTTGTTCCGTTTTCAAAATATTCAAAAAACAAAATATTTTTTTTTTTAAATATTAAAAATTAAAAAAAAAAGTTTTTGAAAATTTTAATATAAAATATTATTTAAATCATAAAACACTACATATTTTGAAAATTTCATCAAAATCCGTCAATTAGTTAACGAGAAAGTCTGATTTTATAAAACCGGTCATATGGGAGGTAGCGTTATAAAACTTTTTCTGAAAAATCCATTAAAATTAAAAGATAGCTTTTGCATAGAAAACATCATTCTGAAAGTTTTATTAAAATCGTAGGAGCCGTTTTCGAGAAAAATAAGTTGGTGGCAGGTACCGTTAGTTTTGGAGCTAGAATGCCAATTCGAAAAGTAGTCGGGTAGAGTACTCTAAAAATACTATACACCAAGTTTGAATCAATTCGGTCCATACGTTTAGGCTGTAGGAATCGATACGGACAGACAGACAGACATACAGACAGACAGACGGACGGAATTTCCGGACCCACTTTTTTTTACTTCTCTATCATCGTAATGTCATGTTTGATTGTTAGAATTTTTTTTTTTACGAATGCATAACTTGCCTTATAGTCCCTATAAATCGCAAGTAAAAAGATAATTTAATGCATTTTCATGCCCATTTCCTAAAATTTTGTTGGTCCTCATCCTTTCATATAGAACTTTTAAACACTATTAAAACTTAGCTTAGCGGTGAGATAACCAAACCCTCGAATCGCTCGCGCAAAACGGAACATTGCCCGAAGAGAACACTCATTTTGATTACACAATTTAATTATTTGCACGTATTGCTTAACGTTATATCCATTGATTTGGCAAAAGAGATTGGATAAATGTCAAGCAATATGAGAGATGTGGCTTCCACAATATTACAATATTATCAACTGTCAAAGTTAAGAAGTTCCTATTGGAGGATCCTTTATAATCGTAAGTATAAATCACAGACTTGAAAAATTTTCTGGCTGAATACCTTGCCAGTTGCTTCCAGTGTTGGACGCCAATTTGATTGAGGTCATTTTCCGCTTGCGTCCGGAATAAAAAATAAAAAACTGTCTGCATTAAGAACACCATGTTATTTCAAAACCTTTTGAGATTTAAACTTTTGAACAAATTAATATTAATTATTTTATTTGCATAGATACTAAATCTATTTTCAGGCATTGCTGAAAAAAAGCAATTCTTGAATCTCGAACAGGACCACTTAACGTCCAGTGTATAGACAAAGTTATAATTAAAGCATAATAATTTCCATATTTTTAATTCTATAATTTTTTTAAATAATTAATTAATTCCTTGTAAATCGGAGTTATTTATAATTTATTTATCATCTATCGAGTACAAATCTCTATTAGACTTAAACATATTTACAAAATTGTATTTGACATTACTTTACATTTCAAAGAATAATTAGAGAAATTAAACATACATTAATACAGGTATGCTACGACACTAAACTCAAAACAGTAGTTTTGAAAACATCTCTGCTAAAAGACAAGTCAATATTTTGATGAATTGAATTAAACTCAGAGCTGGATAGTGAAATTGGATCGGATCTACCATATTTCGTAAAAGAACGGGGAACAAAAAAGAGTGTCTGCCTCATCCTTAGTTGCCTTAAGGGAGCAAACAAAGAAAAAAGAGAGAGAAGTTTAGAACAATCAATACGATTACAAAAAGTATCTCTAGCAAGCATTATTTGATAATACCTCCTCCTTGCTTCAAGAGACCTTAAGTCGATTAACAGGTATAACTAGGCAAGATGTTGTCATCCCAATTAAGCTTTCGCAAAGCATATCTCGATAACTTTTTCTGAACAGATTCAATACGATTTATACCCACCCTATACAATGGACACCATATACAGCATGCATACTCGAGGCCTGATCTTATAAATGAAATGTACAAGGATTTAATCGTGTGCAGATCCGAAAATTGTTTCGAGCTACGAATAAAGCATCCAAGTAATTTGTTTACTTTAGAGAAATGATACAGTTCAAGTACAAATTAAATGATAGTTTTGAGTCAAAAATAACGCCTAGGTCTTTTTGGCTGTGCACTGACTCAAGAGCTATGTCAAAAATGACGTTGTGATGAAGATATCAAAAATAAACATGAATCTCAAATAATTGGTTTTGATATAAAAAGGCATACGCTCACAAAAAACGAATAAATGTAAGATAAGATTTGACAAAAAAGATTTCGAATAAAAAATAAGAATGAGTATACATATACGTATGCAATCGCGTGACGGCCGTTCAACATTAGTACATTTTCTTTGTTGGAAGAAAAACAGCGCATAAAATTGAATCAATTGAAGAGACTAAAATGACTTTGGGAAAATAATTATCCAGACGGATAACTTATTATAACATCCAACTGAATAAAAAATAACAGGTGTTGACAAAGAACTTCTTATTGTGTCAGAAGAAGAGGTGTCTCCGGCGGGGAAACGAATTTCAAGTCTTTGGATAAGCAAAACGCAATACTATACACTATACCACGAAGTACTAGATCGATTTATAAACACACAAAGTAATATTTTAACTACATAAATATGTTTCTTACTTAATAGAATTGGAGTAACATTTTGGCGGTCTATTGCGGCCATGGTGTTTTGGTGACATCTGTCAAGTCCATTATTTATTATTCAGTTACTGTAGGTGATTTAAAATTGCTTAGGAGAACTATCTCTCAAAATAATATTTTGCATAAAGGAACAAACTTGTATAATAGTTTGGATGTAAATATCAAAAGCGAAGCCAATATTAATATTATCAAAAACAAATTGCACAGCATATTATAATTTTGACATGTACATGCATATATCTAAGAAATTATTCATTCAAAACAGTTTTTTTTAACTAATACAAAATTAAAACTAAAACTAAAATTAAAACCTATACAAATCAGAAGATACACAACACATTGTATAAATAAAAAATAAAAAAAATAAGCAACACAGAATCAACATTTGCCAAAACTCATCCTTATTGTTTGAAGATATATTTCATTCATTCTGGTAGGCTAGTATTCTATAAATTGGCCCCTTCCTATAAAATATTTCCACATGCTTTCGTTTTCAATTCAGCATCTAATTGCCCTTATCTGGCTGTTCTCATAAATGATCTAATAAATCACGCTCGAGCTTAATGAATATTTTTGGGAAAAAAAAACAAAAACTGTCGCTTGGTCTTCATCTAACCCCAATTCATAAACGAGCCCAGAACTGGTATAACCCTTATGAATATAATATTTAGTAAAAAGTGTTTGTTTTTCGTTGGGACCTAGTTTTATGTCTGGATCTCACGTGGAGTTCCCCAATATCAAGACAAACAAACATATTTTATATGTGATCTACCTGAGGCAATTTATTTTTGATCCAAAAATTCCTTCAAACTCTAGGGTTTTAAGATTTTAGTCTTCAATTCACTTTCACTCTTCTGGAACGAGGGGAATTCAACGAACTGAATAGAGAGGAGGAAGCCCAAGAAAAAAGCTGTGAGCGCAGACTGATATTGTTTCAAGTACTCACAGTCGCAGCTTCCTATTCATATTCTTTCATATTCTGGCTTTTGCCATCAGTCTTTGCATATTTACTTCTTTCTAGGGCTTTATATTAGGCCGACCGACCTTACCCTCTTCCACCGCCAGCACTCAATCAAGGGCTTTCGCTCTCTAAACTTAGATATGTGATAAATTCGTTATCAAACAAAACATTTTTTGTTAAAAAAAAAAAAAAAAAAAATATACGACGAAAAAGAAAATAAAAGTATCTACAGCAACACCAACGTCTTGAATTGTTGGGTTGGATGCGTTGCGTGGCCTAGTTTCACTTTCGTTTTTTATGATTCCCCCCGCGTCATTTTCGTGTGTGTTTTCAGTTGCTTTTTTCCATTCATTTGTAGGGCAACCCCAACATCATCTGAAGAAAACTTTGTTGATCATGCCAAAAAAAATAGAAAATTTGTTGTCTACAATTTTTAGGGCTCTGCCAGAAAGCACACATTATTTTGGAGCCCAAAATTGGGTCAACTATTAAAAACATTTGTGGCGCTGTGCTGATATAGATTTTGGGTGAGTATGTGTGTGGAGATAGATTTAGTGCCCTTTTGATAGTGGAGCTGCGTTCGTGTAATGAAGCAGCAAGGCAAGAAAGCCTACAGGGCTTCTTAATTCATGTTTTGAGATAAAGAAAATAGAAAATAAAAGTTCAAACAAAAATGGTGTATAGTCAATAAGCAAGCGAGTACATGTAGTTGTGATCTTAATTGTTTTATTTATTTTTTTAAATTCGTCTTTTTGCCTGCTCTACTTGATTCCCTTATAAAACAAATACAAACAAAAGTTATTAACATTTATGTTTAAAGAATGCAAATATGTACCTATTTTTTGAGTACCTACATATGTAGTAGATACTTATACATATACACTTATGTATCTGCTGGATTTGTTAGCATTTAAGTTTTTTATCTTTTAGGGATTTAGTTCTTCTGAAATTTGGGGCAATGGGTTAAATGTGTGATTCAAGTGGTGGATGAAATGCGAGGCAAATGCACCATTCACTTGTTGCTATAATGTACGACCAGGGGAAATGTTTTTAGTGTTAGGAATACTACAGATTTGAAGACAGATAATATCGTTTCATGTGGGAATAAGATGGGGACCCACTTCGATTTGCATGTCCTTATTGCGTGTATTTGAGATTGGCTTTCAAATAGGAGTTGATACGTCATTAGTTGATTGAAGAAACTAATTTGAGAAAAAAAAAATTAAAACGGATTTGAGTTTGTGTGATGAAATTTAAAATTATATAGTTTTTTACGATGCATAATGTAAATGCTTTTTTTAGTAGACTAAATAAAATACTACAATGATATTGGTTTGCATTTGGTGTTTCTGCTTTGAGTACTAATAATGCGGGCACCAGTGGTGCAGTCGATAAGATGTTTGATTCTGATCCGGAGGTCAGAAGCCCATGTAATAGTATACTGAATCCTATTACTCATTATCCACTAATAAAATTGTTCAGTTATTGAGGAATGATAGTATAACAAAAGAACCTCCACCCATACATCATTTCACACGTAAGCCTTCCCATAGGCACCGTGCATTCTTTTTTTAATCTATGACGAAAGTTTCAATTATGCTTAAATTTAGTTACAGAGAGTCGTGATTGTGTAACAAACATTCACATTTATAATACGAGTAATATTAACAACTTCCTTGTAAGTAGAATATTCCTCCATCGCCTTCAGCTTTTCGTAGACGCCAACTTAAGGTAAAATCAAGTACAAGAAGTTATAATATACATATAATACATGTAAGTAATATATACCTATATATAATATCTACACGTCTATGATATACCTACCTAAATCAGACATACATATACTAAATGGATATTGTAGGTCCATTTAATTGATAATAGTGAAAGAATGTACATAAACATTATACAATAAACAATTGACATCACATTGTTTTATTATTTTTTTTTGTAATGATTTTTACTTGCGATTTATAGGGACTAGTTATGCATTCGTAAAAAACAATTAACAATCAAACATGACATTACGATAAAAGAGAAGTAAAAAAAAGTTGGGCCGATTTGATTCAAACTTGGTGTATAGTATTTTTAGAGTACTCTACCTGACTTTTTTTCGAATTGGCTTTCTAGCTTCAAAACTAACGGTACCTGCCATATTACTTTTAATGAAAAACTTATTTTTCTCGAAAACGGCTCCTACGATTTTGATAAAACTTTCTGGATGGTGTTTTCTATGCAAAATCTATCTCTTATAGTTTGAATGGATTTTTCAGAAAAGGTTTTATAACGGTACCTCCCATATGACCGGTTTTTTAAAATCAGATTTTCTCGTTAACTAATTGACGGATTTTGATGAATTTTTCAAAATATGTAGTGTTTTATGATTTAAAAAATATTGCTTATTAAAATTTTCAAAAAAAATTGTTTTTATTTTTAATAATTTTTTAAAAAAACTTATTTTGTTTTTTTTTTTTTTTTTGATTTTGAAATGAAAAATTCATAAAACAGAAAACAGCAAAAGAAATAAGATGGTTTACAATATTTTTCCAAAAAAAACTTTATACTGTTTTTTTGATTTCATTAACATTTTATTTGTTTAATATTTTCCCCCAAATTTTGTTTTTTATTGGTCGGTTCATGATCATAACAGCATACAGAATAAATAATAAGGAAGCCTATGATAAACACATAAACACGTAAAAACAACTAACAAAAATTTCAATCAAGAAAACAAAATTGTACACCTGCATTAAAACAACCACTGACCACTGTGTTAAGTTTTAATATTGACTATATCCACTGTCTTCACAGTGGTTAGAATAGGTATTTTAATTTTAGTACCTACCTTCCTTCCAACCTTATTATAGGTAGGTACATAATATCCTAAACAAATTCCATGAATACCCCCAAGATGAGTTTATCGATCCACCAAACATAATTAAGCTACCTATTTTAATTAATTTTATTTCAAATAGTGAAATATTGTTAAATGTACCTTATAGCTTATATCAAGTTATACCTATACCTAGCCTAGTTTACTGCTGATTTCTAAGAATCTGTATGCCAGCTGTTCAAGTTTTTTGCAATGTGTCCGCGAATGAGCTTATTGTATAGAACCTCGTTGGAATAATAGTGTTTGAAATATAGAAACTGATTCAGCCAGATGCCAAGGTACTTTAGTACACTTTTACTCGCCCATGTCCATGTGGCCCAGCGATCACTAGTTTGCACCAGTTCTTTTTCGTATCCTTATAAGCCCTAGAACAGGGGTCGGCATACGCAATTGCATGATGTAGACTCCCAATGAGATCGCTGGTGTAAATACTTAAGAGAATCGGCAAGTTCAACACTCCCTGTTGCAGACCGTTTTCAATTTTTAATTTTTTAATTTTTTTTCTCTAACCATACGGAGTCGAAAGCCTTTTCCAAATCAACCAGACAGGCAACCGTGCATTGATTTTTAGCATCGTTCCATTGGACAGCAGATATTACCTTAGACGCGGCATGAATTGTGTCATGTCCCGCCTTAAAGCCGAACTGGGTGTCTGGAATTATATTTTTGTCCTCGGCCCACTTGGACAGAGCTCTATTGAGAACTTTTGTCTTTTCCTTTTTCGGGAGAGGATGTACAACAGCTGTCTTCCAACTCACTGGATAATATGCATTGTTCAGCGCATTGTTGAACAGTGTTGTGTATATGTCTATTGCTTCCTCAGGGAGATTTCGTAGTACAATATTGGGTATACCATGGACTCCTGCTGACTTCTTTTTACTTGCGATTTAGGTACTAAAATGCAAGTTATGGGTCCGGAATTATTGAGTCCGTCTGTCTGTCTGTCTGTTCGCGCCTCTACAGTCTACACGGATGGGCCGATTTGCTTCAAACTTGGTATTTAGTATTTATTAATCTCTGGGGGTGTTTTTCATTTTTGCTCTAGGTCGAAAAATAACGGTACCTGCCATATAATTTTGAACAAAAAGTTATATTTTCTCGAAAATGGCTCTAACGATTTTAATAAAACTTTCAGGGTGCTAATTTTTTTTAATAATACATCTTTCAGTTAAAATAAATTTTTTGAAATTTGTTTTATAACGGTACCTCTCATATAACCGGTTTTTTCAAATGCAGTTTTATCGTAAACTATTATTGCGATTTCAATAAAATTTTGCACTCAGGAAGTCATTTATAATTTAATTAATATCACATTTAAAAATTTTCAAAAACTTTTTTTTTCGTTTTTTTATTTTTTTTTTTAAATTTGGTTTTCGAAATATTTTGAAAATGGGTGGATTGATTTTTTTTTTAATTTTCTTAGATTAAAACTACAGATTGCTTTAAATTGACTTACTAGAAACAAATTTAAAATATTTTTTTTCGAAAAGTTTTCCAAAAAAACGACTTTTTAAAAAAACTGGTGGAACGATTTTCAATTTTTTTTTTTTGTTCGATAGACATTTAGTTTTCAAATTTTATTGCATACTTAGTTCTTACAAGAAAACTCTGAAACTTATTAAAAAAAAAAAATAAAGAATTTTCTAAAAAAAATATTTTTTTATTTTAATAGACGTGTGGTTTTCAATCTGTCAATACTTTTTTCGGAGTTGGTCTATTTTGACAGCTGTCTCTTGATGTATGCTCACTTTAGTTTGCGATTTCATAATAATTAGACTTACTCCTGAACAAAGTTTGCAAATTGTCCAAATTTATTACCAAAATAATGGTTGGTTTCGGTGGAGCAGAGTATCGATGAAGACCCAAATGAGTCCATCCGCCATCGCGCGCGGAAGGATCTTGGCTTGCTGGCTTACAAAATCCAACTCGTTCAAGAATTGAGGCCGAAACGTCCATCAAGGGGGTCACACGTTCAGTGAATGGGCCCAAAACGAAATGGCTACCGATCCCGATTTTCACAATATTGGGAAAATTGGGCCTCGGCTGGAATTTATTCGAGCCAGCCACGATGGCCGCTTCCCCGAAATAATTTTTAGAACATAATGCAAACCCTTATCTTTATAATAAAGCTATATTCTTGAGCATAACATTAAACTATATGCGTTTTATTTCTTCTTGAAAACCACACGTCCAAAGAAAATACCCTTTATATACATACATATAGAGCCACTAAGCAATTATCTAGAATAAGAACAAGTTCATGCGACCCAGTCGTGAATTTTATTTAAATATTCGACGATGTGACCGCACATATGAACAAGTACGTGCGATCCAATCGTGCAATTTTTCGACCTTCGAGATGAGCAGGGAGCTTGGCCCATTTTGCTCGGCGATAGTGGCGTTTGCCAGGTTGTCTTCGGCGAAACCAAAATTCTCAGATCGCCATTGCGTGAAAATAGCATCACGAGGTAAGAGTGATTCGGCAGAGCTCTGTTCTCCAGGTCGTGGTTCCGGCAAATGGAATCATTCACATTATACACTTTCTGAAAAGCAAACCCACTGCCTCAACCTCCTCTAATGGATCTTCGATCACAAAGAAATCGTCCTCAGAGACAGAGTCCCCCAGATCTATTCCTACGGTCAGGAGTATGTTTGTCGTTCTCGGAAGCTTAGGACACGGAAGATGGTTTTGATCGTTTTTTCGGAAGATTTTATTAATCTCGGGAAACATACTCGGGTCGCTAGAGTTAAAGGCTCGAATTCTGTTATCCGAGTATGAGTTAATAGACAATCTGTAATTTTGCAATGACCGAGTTGACGTTTTTGATTGACGACTTCAGTGTCCTAATCACCAGATCGTTTCTGACAGTAAACCACCTCTACAAGAGTTTTAATCTTGTCAGAAGGCCATATCTACTTTAGGGACATTGTCAGAAAAAAGAACAGGGTTTCCTCGAGAGTTTGAATAAACCGATTCAAAGAATTAAGCAAAGAGCTCTAGAGTATTTTTAATACCGTAGAATAATCTCCGTAGAAGAATTTCCGTTTAGAATTAATAAAATTCGAGAAATGTTTGGGGTTGTTCTTCAAATTTCATTCAATATTCGAAATATATGTGGTTTCTGTGCTGAGAACAATATATTCTTTACGAAGATTATTAAATACTCGTTTTTCATTAAATGTGTTTGACATTTTATACTTAGTGAATAATTTATTTTTAATATTTTTTTAAATGAGTCAGCATTTTGCTGTACCAAAGAGGTTTTGAGACAATCTTTTTGTATCCTATAAGGCATAAATAAATTAAAAGCAGTATTTAAGAAACTTGTAAAATGGTTAAGCACATCCTTGAAATTTAGATTTAGAAACTCTGTTATCCAGTCAACAGTTGCAAGACAATTACCAATGAAAATTGGCGACGTATTTTTTTTTTTTTGTTTAATATACGTCAATGTGCGTAGCGACACTTTAAATAAACTAAACACTATGGTAGAAGTGTGCTGGTTAGTCCCTAGGTTTGCCCAAACTCTATCGTTAATTAAGATTTAAGAGAAAAAAAATGTGTGTAAGTGTCCAAAATTAAAAGAAAAAAAAAAGTTTGTTGTCTGTAAAGTAGGTTTACCGACGATAATCCTACGTGATAACGTCATAAGAAAATATTGATGACACCAGCACCAACATACAGTCCGTTAACTCATACCATTTACAATTCCACACTAAGTACTAAATCTAGTACCAAAAAATCTAAATTTCAGATCCTTGATGTAAACCTTGCGCGCACTATTCACTTAAATGCCTCATTTTAATGTTTTCATTGATTTATTTTGAGTAACATACCTATTTTTTCTTTTTTTGTTAAATAATATGGCCGAAACTTAATCCTTATGACCTTATCACTCAAACCATAAAACCTCTCTAAGACTATAATGTAACCAAATAGTTACACTGTGGAACAAATTGGAACACGTTTTCTGTTTTTTATATAGTCTCAAAAACACGCTTTTGTTACAGAAAACTTTAATGGAACCCTTAAGAAACTCATTCTGTTTTGAGAAACCTCAACTCAGAATTTTACTGAGGAGTTTCAAAAAACTGTACTGAAACAAATATTATAACTTTTCGCCTTCCCGTGACTGTTTTGTATCAAAAATGTTATATGTTGTGTGTGGGTTTCCTTGACATTTGTTAAGCAATGGAAACCATTCTGTGACTGTTACGTAACAAAAATATAACATTGGATACCATGCCAACCACTTCGAAACTTAATTGCTAAACAATATATCGATACACAACACACCTTGGCAGAAGAAAAAAGTTATTATTGTTGAGTAACACTAAAATTTTCCAAAACATGTCAGCATAAAGTTACTCTTAAGCCACTCAGAAGTTACAAATGATGAATGTTACTAAAATGTTTAATTTCAGTTACATTCACTGTTGCTGTACAGTTGCAAAAAAGTTACTAATTTTGCTCTGTCCCTGTAATATGAAGTATCAAAGTATCAAAGGTGTAAGTTTTCTTTAGTTTCATATGAGTTACGATCCAGTTTTTCGAAACACGCCAGCCCAAGGTTACTCTTAAGTCAAAAGCAAACGTTTATTGTAATTGTGCATTTACGTTATAATTACCAGTTTGTCAATTCGTCGCAAGAGGCAATACCCCGAAAATGGGAAATTTTATTATTTAAAATTAATTCAATTCTGAAGAGGGGTGCTCCCACGCTGCCAAAGCCACTGCATAAGCTTATTCGTCTGTCATATTCTAAAGGTGGGTGCAAAATAGCATCTTGAAAAGAGGAACATTTTAAATATACGCCAATTCGTTTTTCGTACCAATATGTCTTCTAGTGATATGGTATATCTTGCCTTAAAGTGGAACCAAATTCTACATGGTTTCAAAGAAAGTAAAATTATTGCGCTCGGCTTGATATTCTCTTGATATTATCAAGCTCTCATCTCGAAAATGTGTTTTATTTTGCATAAATGAACTTATTTGATGGATTAGAAATAACCTTTCAGAGCGTTCCATTTGCATTGTTTTGCGGTTATCAATTTGAAATTCACATTAAAAATATGAGCCCAAAGGCTCAATTCTGTCTTCGACTCTTTTTCTCATTTAATATTAAATAGCAAATATTAAAATCCTTGTTAAACAGAGAGCTCATTTTGATACAGCGTTTCAACGCAGCGTTAAATAATCTCAACGCCACAAAAACGCGTTCTGTTTGACGAAGCCTTCAGGCTATACTTTAAACAAATAGCGCCTACCATACTACGCCAACTGAAACACAAATGCAAATGATTGTACGCATAAACGACGAATGGATTTGGATGAAATTTGCTAAACAGATAAATTTATCAGAAAAAATGCCCGGTGCCTGTGCGAAAGATCTTTTGGCTTTTGCTACTATCGTTTCAAGTTTGAATAAACTGCTTGCATAAAGTTTAACGTATCAAAAGAAAAGCACCATTTAATTATTATCATTTTAAATGTTCTCAACATAAATGTCGCGTTAAAGGAGAAGTTTAAATAAGACATAAAATTACACTTTTATTCCTGGCACCGTACCACTGACCGATTCGGCTCATATCATCAAATAAAAAAAAAGATTTCCCTTTTTGTCAAGCTCACTTAAAAAGTCCAAATCCAAAGTAAAGAACAAAAGCCTTTATTCGATATAGCCACCGCTTAAATGTTTTTCGATGATAACAAAAAAAAATCTGATGGATTTGTTTTAAATTGTAGTTTCTTCTCTACAAAATCTTATCATATTATGATCCCTTCAACTTTCTCAGATTTATTTTCATCTCTCGTAAACAAATTTGATTGATGAAAGCTAATTGCCTTTTGCGCCCGAAATAAAAGCACAGAATCCATCCGAGGATGTCTATGTAATCATAAAAGAAACATCAAAATTAGAAAACCAATTTTGGCCCTACACCGCCTTCTTCAGTGGTGCAAAGATCGGCACAATCTTATTGTGAGACAGGCCACAACTGTACGCCTAATATGATCCAACATCGCATTCCGTTTCGGTTGAATATTGATAAATCCCAATCGGGGTAAGAAGATGCCAGAACTCATGTGATTTGGGACAAAAAAAAAACACTCATGGATTCAAATCAATCACTTATGACCAAAGGTGAGACAAAGGGTTCCGTTTGCTTTGTTTGGAGTAAATTAATAGCCAGAATAAAATATCGGGCTTAATCTAATACTGTTTCGGCCATATCCGGCTTTACAATGGCTTCACTTCTTTGCTTCTAGTCCGAACAGTAAAAAAAGTGAAAGTTTGGGTCATAAATACAGTTTTCGAATTTTCGGCGGTATTCTTGGAAGAGTTTGTTAGCGCCCTGTGCTCCAGGTGAGAAACGCAGGTATGTATGTTTGCTTTGGGTTTCTTCTAGTGACACAGTGCACGCATTTTCTTGGGGCTGTGAATGGTGTAGTATGTATCTCTTTGTTTTAATTTTTTTTTTACTGAAGTGGGGGTGTGATGTGGGTGTGCATGAAGTTGCCATGTACGTGCATCTGTTATTGGGAGATGTTTACTGTATTTTCAACTCAAAGAATGACATGTTTGATTGTCCTAAGGGCAAGTATTGTTGTCTTGTCTTCTTGTATAGTGAAATAGAAGATAAATTTTAAGGCTGTACTACTATTCCATCGATATTCAAAGCGTTACAGAGGTTAAGTGGAGCTAATTCTCATCTGAATTTATTTATAGCCAAAATGTATGGACGAACATGAGTATTCGTTTAAAAATAAATTACATGACTGGATTGCACGTACTTGCTCTTATGTGCGATCACAGCTTGGAATAAAATTTGAAAAAATATTATACTTCAAAGGTTTTATTCGATTTTTCTGACTTTTGATTGTTTGAAAAAAGTACGTAAAATAGTTTTTAGCGGAAAAGTTTAAACGCCATTTTATTCCTTTAAAAATGTAAAAAAGTGTGATTTTTGTTCAACATCGTAGGGTTTTTAAATAAAACGATTTTATTTTAATAACATTTTTCAAAACTTAAAAAAAATAATAAGAATGCAAACTTAAGCAAAAAAAAATAATCTACATTTGAAAAAAAAAATAATAAAATATTGATTTTAGAAAAAAATATATAAAAAAATTGTTAAAAGTACAAAAAAACGTTTTTGAAATAAAATTACTTAAGCTACCAACATCTTTTTGAATATCAATTTTGATTGAAACCGGATGAACAGTTTTCGAGAAAGTCGAAGAAAAATAACGATTCTATTGGAGGTACCGTTCTTAGCCCACCATCTTGATTTTTTTTCACCAAAACATAATCTACACCTACACTGATTTTTTTCTTAAAAACTCTTGGAGCCGTTTCCGAGAAAAATAAGCTTTTACGTAACGATTATATGACAGGTACCGTAATATTTGAGCTAAAAAAAAAGTTAAATCCTCTGTAGAATGTCAAAATAACCTTATGCTCCAAACTTGAAAACGATTGGCCAATCCGTTTAGGCTGTAGTTCAATATACATCCGTAGTCCGTACATACGGACTTGCCGACAGACTAACAGAATTTTGCAAGTAACTCAAATATATCTCTCTATCATCGTAATGTCATGTCTGATTGTTAGAATTTTTGCTTTACATTCCCTATAATCGCAAGTAAAAAATAAGGTACAGTCAATTACGTCTTGATTGGTACATGTAAATAGATCAAATTTATTTGGTTATTCTAAATTCGCTCGAAAATGGTTTTAAATATTTTGATTGTTCACTTTAAATATGCTACGTATATGTGAAACATATCTTAAAATTTTTGTACGCAACTTTAAAGCGTTAAATTTTATATCAATTACCGTAACTAATTTTTGATAATTTCCCAAAATATTTAAAAAAAATTCTTACGAACAAAATTACGAGAAAATAATTCATATCATTGAGGAAAAAGTATTTTTCTCATCTTTTTTATCAAAAAAACATTCGCTCTAAGATTATTTATATTTTTAGAATGACTGAATTAGAAATGACTGATTGAAATTAAGATAATTATGAATGAAGATTATTTTTGTTCTATAAATAATTGTATATAACATAATAAAAAATATATATAACTGATTGTTTTGAGAAACCACCGAGCAAGAATGTGCGACCATGTCGTACACTTTATGTCCCTATTTATTGGTCCCTTATGGAATTAATTTTGAACCGAAAAACGAATGTGGGACGGAGAATGTATGATCACCTACTTAATGTGGATTTTTAATTTTTATACTATATTTATGGGGGGTTTCTTTTCGTTCGAACATTTGCAGTATTCTCATCTTTCCGGAAGAAGACAGATTATTGAAAAGGGAAAGTTTGCAGGCTTTTTTCTGCTTTATTTATTAAAATCGGAAGCGTGGGGCAAGGTTAGTGATTCAGGAATACATTGTTTTAACAGTGCGAATTTGGTTAATTGTGTTGTGCTGTTATTTATTTATTTTTCAACCGATGAACATTTTTAAACTGTACTTGGTGATAATGGGTACCAAGTAGTCGACCCGTTATCAAGATGTTCGAAAAAAACTTTTTGAAATAGGCACGGATCAGATCCTGGTTATTGCGCTGCTGATTATGGTGAAGTAGTGTGGGACTATCACCGCACTTCAACGACCAGTGGAGCAATCCATGAAAAATCGACAAACGATTTTTCTTTTTTAATTTTTAAGACCAAAGGGGCTTAAACACTTGCTTGTGTAATAGAAATACATATATTCTGGATAGATAGATTACGGTTAAAATTCTTTCCTAGTAAACAGTACATTTTTCTGTACTTCAAATTAAGTTCTTCTTTATATTTTGATGAACTCCTAGAGTTTCAGCTTTGAATAGTTTATATGCGTCGATGTTGTATTTTGCAGTTTTGTCTCAGCAGATTTTTCTTGCTATAATATGTTTGTTGTTCACTAGGACATTAAAATGTCCCCACGCTCGACAGTGCTTGCCATGTTGAACAATCTTTGATTTTCGCACTTGTTCAATTTTGACAATTATACCCATAATTGAGTTAATACTGTGGAATATAGATCTTTTCAAGACCTTCTTTATTTTATTTTCAAAAGTGAACATTAATAAATGCAAAAGTCTTCTTTTTGTCATTGATATTTTAATGGAGTCTTTAATTATAGATACAAGGTGGGCAAAAAGAAATCACCCCATTGAAAGATGCTCTCATTTTTTCAAATGGCCGCCAATGTCAAATCTGTTTCGACATTTATGGACTAGACAGATGCAGAATACAAGTGAACAAGCCATGGAGCGATACATGAACCCTATCGCCTCATCTCTCGTTTTGGCGATTTGCACTGGCCTGCAAGATCACCCGATTTAACCGTTTCAGACTTTTTTCGGGGTTTTTTGAAGTCCCGTGCTTACGTGAACAAGCCCGAGACTCTGGAAGGACAAGGACAACATTCGACACGAACGCGAGAATCTCTCGCCGGAAGTTCTCGCTAAAACGATGAAAAATGCCATAAAACGAGCCCGTATGGCAATCAATTGTGACGGCGCCTATTTGGCCGATATCATTTTCTCGACTTGACAAACACAATTCTAAAGGTTCAAATAAACATGATCAAAAAACAGAATAAATTTTTTTTAAATTAGAAAAAAAGAAAGCCAAACAACATCGGATGGATGACTTCTCTTGCCAACCCTGTATAAGATAATTGACAACGAGAACTGTCTGCCTTTTTGTACAAGTTTTTCAAAATATTTTTTGGCGACATATGAAGAATGAAGCTCTTTTATTGATAGTGTAGCTTTATTTTCGTGCGAGTGCAAACATATTTAGTTTTTGTTCATTTTTCAACTACAGATGGGGTATTATATCTATTTGTTTTATTCATTGCTATATTAGTTTTTGTTGCAAATTTTCTTTGTTTACCGTAAGTCCCTCAGTTACTTCTTATGTTATATATATTATATTATATATGTTTTGAGTTCAGCCGCATTAGGATCAGACGCTAACCATGAAGCTGCCCATTATGTTTCAGATGCTCTCGGATTTCTTGGAGAGCTTATTCTTCAGAGCGATATCTTTACTTTGAGTTCCTAAAGTTTTTGAGAAGGAAGCTCACAGCTCTAGCAACTATTAGTTTCAATATTTGTCATTAGTTTCAACGCTCGTCATTAGCTTACCCGACCAGTGGCATCACTTAAAGTTGACGATGGGAGTTTACTCGGCCATTTATTTTATAAATAATTTCTTAATAGTGGGTCAAGCCCTAGGTAGTTTTTTTTTAATTATTTTGGTAACAAAATTATTGGAAAAGCTTAAGAAAATTATGTTATCAAGTAAGTGCACCTATTTTTAACAGTGGACCTTACCTTATTTTACATGGCGCTACAGTCCGGGGTGGACCTGGGCCTCAACCAACAAGCTTCTCCAGCCAGCTCGGTCCCTAGCTAGCTGCCTCCAATTTCGCACGTGGAGTCGGTTGAGGTCCTCTTCCATTTGTGTGCGCCACCTTAGTCTCGGCCTTCTTCTACTGCACCGTCCCTCTGGGGTGGATTCCAAGACTTTCCGGCCCGCAGCTTTGATCTCCATCCGCTCTATATGACCTCGCCATCTGAGACGTTGAATTTTTACTCATTTGGCTAGGTCTGTGTCGCTGTACAGCCGGTTCTTCAGTGTATCTTCTTCTCTGCTCTCCGTTAATGCATAGGGGCCAAAAATCACCCGGAGAATCTTTCTCTCGAAACTTCTTAAAGCGTCACCATACGCGTCCATGCGTCTGTACCATAGAGCATGACTGGGATGATGAGGGTCTTATAAGGGGACAAATTTAGTTACCCGAGTGAGGGCGTATGCGAGTAATTAAACGGACTTTTGAAAGATCGTGTTTTGGTGTTGGTACGAGAGTTCTGCAAGTATGATGTTGAAAAAGTCGCATGACAGCGCATCGCCTTGTCTAAATCCTTTTTTGACTTTAAAGGTGTCGGTGAGGTCTTTACCGACCTTGACGGAACAGCGTGCGTTTTCCATCGTCATTTTACACAGGCGGACGAGTTTGGCAGGGACTTTAAAACTGCACATTGCTCTATATCACTCGTCTCTATAAATGCTGTCGTACGGGGCTTTCAAATCAATGAAAAGGTGGTGGATCGATTTGAAGTTTTTGAGTTTTTTCAAGATCTGCCGTAATGTGAACATTTGATCGACAGCGGACTTTCCTGGCCTATGGACCATTCTGCCTGACAGCGGAATTGATTTCGTCATCACCGTTATACAGTCTACAGACATGGTTTTTCCATATTCTCAGCATCGACTGCGATTCCTCTACGATGGTCCCTTGATCGTCTTTGCAAGTTCAGTTCGAGCTCTGTACCTTTGACAGTTTCTTTTTACCTTTTGATAAAGCTTTCGAACTTCATTCCTGCAATAACAGCTCTCCATTTCCTCGATCGCGCGCTCCTCATGTTCCCTTTTTTACTTGCGATTATAGGGACTATAAGGCAAGTTATGCATTCGTAAAAAAAAAAAAAAAATTCTAACAATCAAACATGATATTACGATGATAGAGAAGTCAAAAAAAGTGGGTCCGGAAATTCCGTCCGTCTGTCTGTCTGTCTGTCTGTCTGTCCGTATCGATATCTACAGCCTAAACGGTTGGGCCGATTTGATACAAACTTCGTATATAGTATTTTTTGAGTGCTCTACCCGACAGTTTTTGGAATTGGCATTCTAGCTCCAAAACTAACGGTACCTGCCATATAACTTTTATTAAAAAACTTATTTTTCTCGAAAACGGCTCCTACGATTTTGATTAAACTTTCAGAATGATATTTTCTGTGCAAAATCTATCTTTTAATTTTAATGGATTTTTCAGAAAAAGTTTTATAACGGTACCTCCCATATGACCGGTTTTTTAAAATCATACTTTCTCGTTAACTAATTGACGGAAAATATGTAGTGTTTTATCATTTAAATAATATTGCTTATCAAAATTTTCAAAAACATTTTTTTTTAAATTTTAATAATTTTTTTAAAAAAATATTTTGTTTTTTGAATATTTTGAAAACGGATCTATAGATTTTTTTTTAAATTTTTCTCCTAGTATAAACTATAGATTTCTTAAAATTGACATACTAAAAAAAATTTTAAATATGTTTTCGAAAAGTTTTTCAAAAATAACATTTTTTTGAAAAAATTGGTCGAACGATTTTGAAATGAAAAATTCATAAAATAGAAAACAACAAACGAAATAAGATGGCTTACAACATTTCTTCCAAAAAACGTTATGAATAGTGTTTTTTTTGATTTCATAAAATTTTTTCCCCAATATTTTATTTCATATTGCTCGGCTAAGCCCTAGCCATTAGTCAAATAAAAGAAAGTGACAACCTACATTACATACATACTTACGTATTTTAAAGTATTTTTCATCATCATAAAAGCACAGAATAAATAAGGAAGCCTTTGATAAACACAAAAACAACTAACAAATAAAAAAAACTATTCGATTACTACTGAATGCAAAAATTTCAATCGAGAAAACAAAAGTTTACACCTTCCTATAAATAAACAAAACCACTGTGTTAACTTTTAATATTGTCTCTATACCTACTCGCTTAACAGTAGTTGGAACACGTATCTTAATTTCCTTCCAACCTTATTATAGGTACCTAAATCCTTTATAAATTCCATTGGTCCCATATTGGGACGTATAAAGGTCCCTTTACCTAGCATTATTGCCATACTGCTGATTCCGACGAATCTTATGTATATAAGATATATATGCCAGTTGTTCAAATTTTTCCATACCAAAATGAAAATTTAACTGAAAAAAGTCCTTTGTATCTTTCTATTAGCAAATTATATTATAAACAGTAAGCAGCAAGTGGAAAGATAATACTACACTAAAAAACTGCAAAAGCTAACAATCCTATATATTTATGTGTTTATCCCTTTGTCGTGACGCATGTTCGTTCGAGCTTCACCCCAAAACGATTCTAAGGAAGTTGCACGTCATACAAAAAATATTAAAATAAAATCTTTGTCAAAAAGACGCCTGCACTTAAAAAGGATTAGCACATAAGAGCAAGTACGTGCGACCCAGTCGTGCCTTTTATTTCTTTCTGAGAAGGTGGTCTTCCTCTTTTCTCTTCTGCTCGTAAATCGCACGGGTAGTTCTGGTCCTTCTTTGCAGCGCCGCCTTGTATGCTTCTTGTTTAGCTGCGTGTGCTTGCCGACACTCATCATCAAACCAGGGGTTCGTTGTGGTGGCCGTGTAAAACCCAGCATTTCAGTAGCGACTTCCCTGATAGCATTTTGGCAATGTTGCCACTGATTCTCAATACTTGATGCTGGCCGTAAAGGACTCCTTTGGGGGTTATTTGAGAGACTCGATCGAAAAGGGACCTGGAGGTTTCTTGCAGCCGTCCGACGTTAAACTTCCTTGCAGTATTACCTCTTCTTGGCGTTGGTGGGGATATACCCAGTCGTACCTTGGCTACAACGAGGTAGTGGTCCGAGTCAATGTTTGCCCCTCGGAAAGTTCGGACATCCATCATACTGGAGTAGTGACTTGCATCGATCGCAATGTGGTCAATCTGGTTGACAGTGGATTGATCAGGGGATCTCCATGTCTCTTTGTGAATGTTGAGGTGTGGGAACTTGGTACTAGCTATTACAATATTTCGCCCCATAGCAAAGTCATCTTTTTCCTCTGTGGCGCATGCGCGCATATAAGGCTAATATTGGCAAATTTAGCCTTAATGCGGATTGTCATGAGACACTGGTTCACACATTTGTAGCTCAAAACATCCAAATAAGCGCTGTTTTTGTTGTGTATAGCAGTTGCCATAATAGATATCGCAGTTTTTTATCTTTGTTTTGCCCGGGCTCCCATCGCATTTCTTGAATGGCAGTTATGTCTGCCTTACAGCAGTCAAGGGCCTGCGGTAGTTATTCGTCTGCACGTGGTTTGTTAAGGGACCTAACATTCCAGTTGTTTTTGGCATGGCCGGGAAGTTACCCCGACAGCACAAACCCCAACCTGGAGAAACAGGTCCTTATTGTGACTCCAAGGACGAACCGCTCCTTATAAGCCTGAGCTCCAAAAACGTTGTAGTAGCCCATATAAGGTGTTCACTAAGTAGTTCAACCTGACCGGAACTGTAGACGCCACCGTCTAGAGAATTCTTCCGCTGCCGCCTGGATGCAAGGAGTAGTGCCTTAGTGGTAACACTCCTCCCCTCTCTCGTTTGCTGCCACCAGCAACTTTCCAAAGGGGTTGGAACCCAATCTTCAGTTGAGGTACTAGTAACCCGATGTTCACCACGTGTTGAGAGTAGGAGTTGATAGACAGTGGTGATTTGTGGGTGCTTGTACCCACACACATATCTACTCTTTTGTAACAGTGGATACTGTAAGAAATAAAGTTCGTTCTGACCTCATTAGTTCTTTACGAACATTTCCAACAATATTCTTTTAATTCTTTGCTTTCTTTTTTTAAAATTTAGATCACAATCGATAAATTGATTAAGAAATAAAAAAATCAAATCAAAGATGCCATTAACAACAGCACCATGCATTAAAAACAGACAAATGTATTTAAAAAAATGCAATACATAAAGAGCGCCAAAATAAATCAACTGAACAAATCAAATTATGTCCACCCAGAAGTAAAAAAATTGATTCAATATTATTTTTCTCGGGCTTGTTCAATATAATCACTTTGGGAAATGAAGGTAATTACGTGTAATTGTCGTGCGCTAAATGACTTTGCGATATTCGCATAAATTTGAGACCAAACGAACTGCCATCCTTCTCCTATTCGATCTGAATACTATGTCGAGGGTAGTCTCGATATCGTCCTACATGTAAATTATCACGAGAAATGATGCCAAAAAGTCTAAAGCCTAATGTAAGAGTTGCAGTCCGGCATTTTGGTATTTTTAGCATTTCTGCTTCGAGTGTTAGTGCCTTAAGGCGTTGTCTGAATCTAAACATCGATCAACTTAGTGCTCTTTTGTTAAAAAAAATGTGTCCACAATAAACAACGGATGATTTATTCATTTATTTATTACAAAAATGTAATTAAATGTAGGATCAGTGTTGTGCGCTAACAAGACAACGAGGTACGGTAACGGCAACATGGCATTAGATTCATTTCATCTGCGTCCTGATTTAAGATTCCAAAGGGTTTCATTTGATTCTTTTGAGGTGTTCTTTTCATTTCTCGATACCCCACCCCACTTCACGCCCTCAAATTACAAATTATTTTAATTAAGCGCCAGAATTTTTCTCAGTCGCCATTAATGCAGTGAACATTTTATGCGATCGCCAACAATTCCCTCCTTTTTCTAACAACTAAGATGATTATGGCCGAAAGCTGTAAGAAAAGACAGAAAGCACGGACACGCGATATTGTAGGGATCCAATGGCGACAAACAATTCATGCAGTTTATGTCTAGAGGGACGGAATTCGTTTGGCAGACTTCGACAGGGGTGCCAAATTTAATTATAGCTCTTGCTATCTCTTTTTTTGACAATAAAACACCAAGAAATTTATATGTTAATTGTGCTTGGTTGATGTCAATGTGGTTGATAGTGTAATTCAAGGAAATGTTTGGTTATTTAATTTATTAGTTTCAATGGTATTTAGTACGTTCTGTTTAACTGCGACGGCAACGACGTCAGAGTCAGTTTTTGAGTGCGATAGCCTTGACATTGGGGTTGATGATAGTATTTGAGGTGCTGCCATGTGCCTTGTTCTTTTTTTTTGAATTTTTTTTGTAAACAAATACATTGACGTAAAGAGTTTGATGTCAATATCCCTGTTGTTTTGATGCTTGGTTTTCAGTGCCAAATTTGATTTTTCGATGACGATTTCAAAAGAAGCTCTAAATACGGATTTATGTATTGTTCTTTCGCTGTAGAGCAGAATTTTTGAATTGTAGGATAAAAGAAGTATGAGAACTTTGATAAATGATAAACTGGCAGAATTTTCTGAAACATATTCACTAAAATGAAAGGTTATATACTAGAAAATCAATTATTTAATTTTTTTTAACCCACAAACCAAAAGACTTTTGGCCTACATGGGTAGGCTATAAATCAACAATTCGTGCACATTGCTTTATACAATGCAACCTTCCGCTTAAGGTCACTATTGGCTTTGTAATAAGAGGAAAGTTGAGTATAGACACAGACCAGTCGGGATCAACTATACACTTCGGCGGACAGCGGCGATGTTCTCGGCCCAACTTGAGTTCAAGATTAGTTACGGAACCGGCCCGTCGATGTCCCAAATTTGGCTACCATGTCTACGTTTGCACTAACAATCACTAAATTTGACAATTAAGTTGTTGTATATTATGTTGACTAGCTGTTCAATGGTATACCTTTCCATGGTAATTTGGCATCAGCAATTGAAAAATAAACAACAGATTTGACAAATGTTACCAAAACAACATGGCCAATACAGGCCTCAAAAATCTATCCATCCCACTTGGGTAACCCTATATATTTGTCTCAGAAAAAAAATTTAAAAATATGTATAAGTACATATGTATACATAGTATTAGTTGTTTCTTAAATTCTAGTCAAATAGTTTTGAAATGATTTTCTTTTCGATACATTAGGACTCACATTTTATCAAGTACAATTGTAATAGAAACTAGAATCGCCCATGCTCGAATGCTCTGAATGCTGTAGAACGAAATGACACATTAAGTCAATGAACATTTTAAACTAAATAATTAATTTCGAATGAATACTTACATATATTATTAATTGCGCAAAAATACTCAACAAAAATGAAAGCCAAATACATTCTGCAAATCTGAGCGAGATTATCTTTTATATGATGAATATATCACGCAGTTCCGTTAAGTACGTACGGAGAAAAGCGTACGACAAAATTGAAGTACACTAATTAATATAAAGCTATATCTATTAAAGCTATTTTTCATTCCATTGTTTTTGGAATTTTCAACTATTTTGATTATATATTTATATTTTATTTAGGTACTATAAGGCAAGTTATGGATCCGTGAAAAAAATTCTAACAATCAAACATGACATTACGATGATGCATACCAAAATCGAATAAAAACTGAAATTCTTTTAATATTTTTCAAATTTAACTCAAAGCTGTGGCCACACATAAGAGCAAGTACGTGCGATCCAGTCGTGTAATTTATTTTATATACTTTTCAAATGTTATAAGAATAAATCACTATTTTTATTTGGGGTTATATTTGCTATAAGGCAAGTTTAGGATTCCTGGATATACGAAAAATTGGAATACCAGTCAAGTCATGACACTAAGATTATAAAGAAGACTAAACAAATTTGTGAAAAATGTCTTCAAATTTGGATTTTTTTGGTATTTCCCAGGGGTTTTTTTTAATTTTATTGTAAGGGCTTAAAAGTGCTTATTAATCGTTAAGAAAAAGTGTATTTAATTTTATAAATAATTTTCTGTGTTTGTTTAATATTATTTATTATTAAAACTATTCAATAATTTTTATTTAAATAAAAAAAATTAAAATTTGGTAAAATTACGTAATCAAAACATCCAAATGCTTCAACAACAATGTCTCGGGACTTACTGTATCAAATAAGCTTATCACTCTTTTCGTTTTTTTTTCTAAAATTATTAATTCACTCTCATTCTTGTATTTTGTTTGGTTCAAAACTGTATTATTTTTGCTTACCTTAAAATAAGTTGCATAATTTTTTTTAATATTTTTTTTAGATTAACCCTTATTTATTGCTACTGCAACTGCACTTAAATTTATTGAATTAATTATATCTAAATCCATACGTAAAAGAAAGTTATATTGTGATTAACCTATATTACAAAAAAAAACTTTGCTTTCGATTGAGTGTTCACTTGTAGAAAATGTTTCTTTCTTTCACTAAGACCTCTCTTTCAAACCTTACATCACTTGTCTACTAAGCTACGAGTATAACGGCTCAAAAGCACAAACTTTTACTTTTAGTTTTAATTATTACCCTGCTGACCTTTTTTCCAGACTTCAATTACAGTTATAGTATGTATAGTTAATTAAACGCTTTATAATATTATTTTGTTTTTAATGAATCCCTCCACTCAACCTGCAACAGACTTCGCCGGGTGGTATCTGACCATGCCTATTACGTTATTTAATGGCCCTTGTTTCACGTTACCCGTTTATTAACTTAAGCCCTTACATAATTTTTTTGTATACAACAAATACTTAGTTACTTAGTATTAAGAGCCGTTACCCTCTAATAGGCCGATGGGGATTCTTTTAAAATGAATGACAGAAATGAGGAAACTATCCCTTTATCCAACACCGCATATAAATGACTAACATTCAAAAAAATCATAAGAAAAGCCAACAAATTAAAAATCGACAACAAAATGGCATACAAAATCGACAGCTCCCAAAATATGCCCGATACTCTATGATGACGAATTTATCAGAACACCAGCTATCAAAACCTCCATAAAATTCTATCGGTTAAATGCGCTTGCGCACCCAGAACTTCCGACGCCTAATGACGATGTTCTGCTGTGTGAAGGTTGGATTTGTCATCGAACCAACACATTGTAGTACAAGTGATACAAAAAACGAGAGTGACTTGCGGAGTCTGGTTTTGTCTTATGGCCTTAAGAGGGAAAACGTTTTCACTTTCGATGATGAGTCGTTAATGCTTTGGAGCTTCATTTGTATTCAAATGGGTGGTACCGCAGCCAGCGGCCGTATATAATACTTGTGCGCCAAGTCTTGAAGGTTACTTTGCAATGACGCCGACGACGACGATGGTTACGATACTTGATGGCACACACCTTTCCGCATTGGTGTAGTCCGGTATACTAACTCAAATCATTTACCATTTTTAAACCTGGGATTGATAATGCGGTATAAAGTCTTTAGAGTTGCGGTAGGGCGCAGAGAATGAGGTATCTAAAATCAGCAAACTTTGCTATCCGTCAGTGTAAAGAATAAAGTCATGGCAGGTGGCTTAGATACGTGATGAGAATAACATACCTAGAGGTATTGCTTTATATAAAAAATATATACATATATATGTATTTATAAAACAATATAACTATGATTAATTATTTATAGATATGCAAAAGAATGTCAGAAGGGGGGTTAGAGAAGAAAGTGTAGAAAATAATGTATTTTCAAAAATAATTTTAATGGTGTTTTTTTAGTTATACCTTTTTAAATAACCTATAATATAAAGATACAGTAAGGAGAATTTAAACCAAGCCGTATAAGAAAATGAAACGATTAGGAAACCTACTTTAAAATATATATGAGATATGTCTCTGAAGAAATCGATTTTAAAATATGGGCCCGACTGGATCGCACGTACTTGATCTCATGTGCCTAATTATATTGGAGGGGAAAAAGACAAGTAACACATACATACGTACAAAACACGGTTTCAGCACCACACCACGACAACACTTTTTTTTAGTAAAAATGGATTACGCCATTACACGTCTTGTAAATATAATGCATTTAATGCTGATCATAAGATTTAAAAATAAAATCTAATAATATTAAAATTTTAAAAATTAATAATAAAAAGAAAAAAAATATTAATTATTTAAATTGTTTGTATGAAGAATTAATTGAGCTACTTAGATGTTTTCAAATATAAGATTTGATAAAAATTCAAAGTGCCGTAACGGGGAAAGTCAAAAATAAAAAAACCGTTTCTTTTCCGATAAATTTGTTTCTTATAAAACGATAACAAATATTATCAAAATCGTATGAGCCGTTTTCGAGAACGGTGACATGGCAGGTACTGTTATTTTTAGCACATATACCAAATTTGTACGTAACAACTTTACACGATTATGCTGCAGGTCGGAATGAATACAGTCGGATAGACGAACAGGCAGACAGACATTTTTTTGTGTTTAACTTTTTAGGCTTCTTTATGATTTATGATGGACTCTAAGCTTGCCGATATAGATCCTATAATATTGGAGAGACGGAGGCAGAATGGAACTTGGGGCACACCAGCATTTATTGGGATTAGAGTATGTCAGCCTTGAACACTTACAATTCAACTTGAACAATAAGGAAGGAAATTGTTAATCCAGTGGTGATGGGAAAAGAACGGATAAACCACGAGAACATTAGTGGACCAATTGTTACAAAAGCCGTCCTGTGGGCCATTAACAAGACTTTCGTTCTTCGAGATACTTCCTGAGCTGAAAATTAATCAGCTTGTCCACATGAACATGCAAGGAAGAGACTTGAGTGCAATCGGTCGGTAATAGTTTACGGAAAAAATGATTCACCTATTAAAATGTTTGAGAAATAGTAATTTTGACCGTGCAACCACAAAAAAAACAATTTATTTAAGTTTAATTCAAGCATGTATCTTAAGACTAAATATTTTAATTCTTAGGGCTAAAACGTCATATAATATTACCTAAGTATTAATGAAGGAGACTGTTGGGAATAAAAAGCTTAGTAGTAATAATATAGATGCAAAATGAACTAAATTTATGACAAATTGTATTATTATAAAATATATTATAAAATTTAAATTTGTACGATGAAAAGGGATACGGTACAGGTATATACCTAAAATTAAGGGCATTTGTGTTTGTGAGAAATTTGATTCATAAATAAAAAGAATATCTGCGGTTTCTCGTCGTTTTTCAAGAGACTGAAGGTTTACCAGATGCAGGCGGTTGGCATATGGGGGTAGCATATAATTATCCTCCATGGAAGAGTGCGTAGAGCAAAACGCTGGTCGTTTGATATGCATAATGTGATGAGGAGACAATGGGTCCGAAAACTCTTTTAACTCTTTTTGTATATCGCGAGATAAATTGACCGCCAAAGGGAAAACTCATTAAGATTTTTTTGAGAGCTCTATAATCTGCATTCGATGAAATACGTTTAAAGATTTTCATACCGTCTGAATACATTAAAAACAAGGATCAATAATTTGAGCTAAAATGAATAACATTGGATCAAGGTGGCTTAGCCTTATGGGACAACAAAGGGTGCGGAAGAAGAGAGAGTGATGACCTAAAAAGAACAATATATTTTAGGTTAGTCAAATATGAACTCAAACAAAGGATGAAGGTTGTCGGGATACCCATGGTTTTTAATTTAAACATAATGACTTTATGAGATATTTTGTCGAACGCTTTGTTAAAAGTCGGTAGCAGTAACATCCCCTTCGTCCCCATTATCTGTTGTGCAAAGAACATTGGAAACAAACTTAACTAGATTGCGGCTCGTTGACCTGCCCACTACAAAACCATCCTGAAAGGGAGAAAAAAAATCATATATATATAATCATAACTGTTCGAAAGCATTATAACTTTCGAACAATTATTGTATGCACGATAGGTTTGCTATAAGTCGATAGTTGGAGATATAATTTTCGGCACCTTTTTTATGAATGGAAACTATATGACACTTTCATGACAGCGAAAAAATGCTTTGCAAAATGGATAGTCTGAACAGGGTGATTAGAGACTGTAACAAGGTTTTATAACATTTCTTGAAGACGATTGCCGATATTCCATCGGGTCCTGTATAGAGTAGTCATCTTTGAGCTTGTTGATTTTCTCTTTGATCATGATTGGCTAAATGTTCGATGGAATGTGGTTTGAGGACAAATATTCAAACATTGGAAGTAATTAATAAGGTAACAGTCATTGGAGATTGTGGTAGGAAGAAGGAATTGTTGTTGAACGAGAGGGAGGAAGGATAATCATCGGATTTTCTTTTTTATATTCATGAACTCAAGCTGAACAAAAGATGAGTCCTATCTGCTCAGAACGAGCAGTTAAGAGTACGAAAAGTGGAAAAGCTTTACTCAGTGGCTAACTTTTGAAAAAAACCCATCGAAAATAAAAAAAAAACATTTATAAAAAACAATTTAATACAAATTCTTTGAACTACCTAAAATATCTAAAATATTAATTTTAGTTAAAATCGGCTAACCTGTTCCCGACTTCCAATACATTCCAAGCTCCAAGGAGAAGATAATAACGCCCTATGAAAGGTACCTTTCTTACTCCGCCATTTTAATTGTCTTTCTTAAAATATAGCCCATGCCTAAAATAATCCACTGTTTTTGTATTATACAAATTTGTCGAGCTATTTTGGAGAAAAAAGTAAGCTTACAGTTAATAAGAATAAAAGGCACGACTGAGAGGCACGTACTTGCCTCTATGTGCTAATCCTTCTTAAGTGCAGGCGTCTTTTTGAGAAAGATTTAATTTTAATGTTTTTTTTAAGGTGCAACTTCTTTAGAATCGTTGTGGTATGTGGTGTGAAGTTCGAACGAACATGCGTCACGACAAAGGGATAAACACATAAATATATAGGATTGTTAGCTTTTGCAGTTTTTTCGTGTATTATCTTTCCACTTATTGTTTACTGTTTATAATATAATTTGCTAATGGAAAGATATAAAGGACTTTTTTCAGTTCAATTGGAAAAATTTGAACAACTGGCATAAAGATTCGTGGGAATCAGCAGTAGGGCAATAATGCTAGGTGAAGGGACCTATGTAAGTCCCAATAACAATAATGTACTTTTTGAAATCAAATTAATTAAAATAGCTTAATTATGTTTGATGGATCGATAAAAGTATAGTGTGGGTAGGTATTAATGGAATTTATTAAGGATTCTAGGTACCTATGGTTGGAAGGAAGGTAGTTACTAAAATTAAGATACACATTCCAACTACTGCTAAGCGACTGGGTATAGACAATATTAAAAGTTAACACAGTGGTTTTGTTTATTTATAGACAGAGGTAAGTTTTTGTTTTCTTGATTGAAATTTTTGCATTCAGTAGTAATCGAATAGTTTTTTATTTGTTAGTTGTTTTTGTGTGTTTATCATAGGCTTCCTTATTTATTCTGTGTGCTTTTATGTTGATGAAATGCTTTAAAATACGTAGATATGTATGTAGGTTGTCACCTACTTTTATTTGACTAATGGCTAGGGCTCAGCCGAGCAATATGAAATAAAATTTTGGGAAAAATATTAAACAAATAAAATTTTTAAGAAATCAAAAAACACTATTCATAACTTTTTTGGAAAAAATGTTGTAAGCCATCTTTTTTCTTTTTTCTTTTGCTGTTTTCTATTTTATGAATTTTTCATTTCACTCGACCAGCTTTTTCAAAAAAATGTTTTTTTTTTGTAAAACTTTTCGAAAACATATTTTTTTCTATTTTATGAATTTTTCATTTCAAATCGACCAGTTTTTTCAAAAAAATGTTTTTTTTTGTAAAACTTTTTTCTGAAATATCTATTCAAACTTAAAGATAGATTTGGCATAGAAAATACTATTCAGAAAGTTATATCAAATTCGTAGGAGCCGTTTTCGCGAAAAATAAGTTTTTCATTTAAAGTTATATGGCAGGTACCGTTAGTCTTAGAGCTAGAATGCCAATTCAGAAAACAGTCGGGTAGAGTACTCTAAAAATACTATACACCTAGTTTTAATCAAATCGGGCCAACCGTGTAGGCTGTAGGAATCGATACGGACAGACAGACGGACGAAATTTCATGTCATGTTTGATTGTTAGAATTTTTTTAATTTTTTTTTACGAATGCATAAATTGCCTCATAGTCCCTATAAGTCGTAAGTAAAAAAAGAAAAAGTTAAATATAAGGCCTTACTGATATTGTATTCCTTAATTGGTTTATTTAAATATTAAAATCAATTCCGATTTATATTGAGCAATCTTTTTACAGAACAATATTTTTGCCTTAAAATTTCTCTTTTTGATAAGAAATTAGCTAATTGATATTGACTTTGAAAAATTGGAGAAATATCCATGTGTTCCAAATGAACTGTCACTTTCTACATTAGTAACATCTGAAGTCATATCAAAACTTTTCAGTGAAAACAGATCACTCCGTCTAACAGAAAAAATAGGTCAACTTGGCTGAATTCCCGTGTCAACGTCGACATACATAGCGTCATCGTAGTCGGTCGTAACTGCCAATATCAATCACGATAGAGTGCTCCAAACGACCGCATAAACTCGTTGATGTGCCTCTGAGATTTGTTTTACCTTTTCTTTCTTTCGCCAATTTTGTCTTTTCCTATTTTCTTCTTTTTTTTCGCCTTCAAAGCCGTCATTGTTAGATAAGCTCTATGTGGGCATGCCACAAGGCGATTCATCGAAAGTAAAAGTTTGAGTCCAAGGTCGATAGGATGGAAGCACCTAACTCTTAATCGATAGTGAATTAGACACTCAACCGTCAGTTTTGAGTTTTGACGGAACACTGATCATGATTATCCAAAATAACTATATACGGATACTGACACTTTAAAGGGGTTAGTGTTAAAAGAGAAAGGGCTTGGTTTAAGATTGTAAATAAAGTCAAATACTAATTAACCTGTGACATAAATTTAATACGTCATCTCTGTCGGTTGATCAGTTTGACTTAGCTTATTGAAAGTGAAAAACCTCAGAGCCAACCTGTGAGCTTATAACTTGGAATAAATGCAAATGCTGGTGGTCGTAACCCACTTCCAATAAAAGAATTTGGTGACTTTGATTTTAGTTGTTTGCCACTTCTTTTTCTTCTTCGTTGCGTCTTGTCTTGATTAACAATTTGTACGGCCTTGAAAGTGAAAAGATGTCACACTTTCGCTTTTCGATTACGCTTTGGATTGGGATCAGGCTTTGTGTTACCTGAATCGTTAATAACACCACATTGTGGCAGCTCATACGTGACTAGGTAAATGTTTGGCTTTAAAGAAGTATATTGTTTGGAGTCTTATGGCAAGCAGTAGACTTTGTTTAGCGAGTGCCTTGTCAATTAAACCTATTGGTACTGAATTGATATGATCACAAGCTTTATCGTCCGATGCATGTTCGAACTACAAATGGCCTGTAATGCGGCGATATTCGCTGATGGCTAATATTATGCTGCTGTTTCGGGTAGGATGAATAACGCATTTTAATTGGTAGGTGCAGAGAAAATTTTCGGTAGCCCGCAAATGGCAGCATTCACGTCCCAGTTTTTGTTAGGCTTCTGTAAAAGATGCCATCGATATGATATCAAATTTGGGGCTCAAACGAAAACACGTTTAGAGGGAACCCACGGTTTTTTTTATTGTTTTGGGTGGTTGAAAAAGATAGATTTTGTTATGCATGTAGTTCCGTGTTGAAGAGGGGTGCAAGACAGTTATTTTTATTGAGTTGTGGAGTTCAATTGAAAAGATTTTATATAATTGAATTAATCGCATATGTTTACTTTACCAAGTGAATATTTTTTTGTTGGTGCTATAGTAATAGAATGAAGTATTACTAGTCTAATCAGCAAATGAACATAAGCCATACGCATCACCTGAAAGAATTACGTGCTTTTAAAACAGTAGAACAACTAGATTTTGAATTTGGCTTTGTAAATCTAGTTGGCTTATGGCTTAACTCCTAAACATATTCATGGTCTTGATGGTTGAATTCAGGTGTTAACATATCAAAGATAAGGTATAAGGTACCTTATTAAGGTATGATAAGGAATAAGCTTCAATAAAAAATTGTAATATTTTTCATAAAGATGTCCACAAAATCCTTTTAAGTAATGACTTAAGAATTCCATAAGTGAAGTTATGCTTTTAACTTGCGATTATAAGGACTATAAGGTGTTATGCAATCCTAAAAAAAAAAATTCTAACATTTAAACATGACATTACGATCATAGAGGAGCCTAAGAAAGTGATCGACAAAAAATGTCTGTCTGTTTGTCTGTCTGTCCATCTGTATGTATAACGAGCTGCAGCGTAAACGGCTCAAGCGATTACCTTCAAATTTGGTATGTGTGATTCTTTTGGAAATCCTCAGAGGGGAAATTGAAATGTTATTTTTAGGGCTATCAATAACGGTACCTGCCATATGACCGTTTAGGAAAAGCTTATTTTTCTCGAAAATGGCTTTAACGATTTTGATAAAAATTTTTGAGAATTTTTTTGTTGGTATTGGCTATTATTTGATCAGAACCAAATGTACGGGAGAAGTATATTAACGGAACCTTTGATACAAGGTTTTTAATTTTTGGCTTTCTTGGTAACGGCTCTATGGATTCATATTAAATTTTATATTTGAAAAGACTAGATAACCGAATTGATTCCGTATATCAAAATTTTGAATAACTTTTTTTCTAATAAAAATAAATTTTTGATTTTTTTTTTGAAATATCAATATTTTTAAACCTAATCACAAAAATTATTTAATATTTTGTAATCAGATGTATATTAATAAACTTTAAAAAACCTACATACCAAAATTAAAAAAAAAAAATTAAAAAAACTAAAATTAAAAAACTGGATTTTTATACAAGACGTATGAGGGCTCAATTTTGACTAAAAACCGTTAGGTTAAACTGCTTCACCTCCTCTATGGTCTTCAGCCCCAGATTAAGCTGCTGTTTAGACCATAGTTCATTGTTTTGGCTTTTTGGCGTTTGTGGTTGACAGATTTGAAACACCGATGTTGTTTGCAAGAAAACTGATATCATCGGAATAGTTCAAATAGGTTAATTTCTCAAACGAACTCCATATTGGATACTAGTTGTTTCGCTTAGGCCCACCCAGTCATCACATTGTCAATTGCCAGTAAAAACAAAATTAACGGCAAAATATCGGCCCACTCGCTGTGTTTTTCGCAAGTTGTTTTAATGTGTTCGACCGCTGTTATTCGATGCCTCTTGAGTGTAGATTCGTTTGTAGACTCAACTCGCTTGAGACTAATAGATGCCATCAACTTCGGAAAAGCAGACAAAAAGGATGATACTTGTTTTTGTGTCACGACGTTCTTCCATTTTCTTGGAAAGGATTGGGATTGGAACTTGGGATTTTCGAAACAACTTTATCTATACTCTGTCCAACAAAGATTTTCAATAAGGGCCTTATGTGTGAGTTGATTCCAACACAGTGGTGCCTGACAATCTGTTTACCAAAACAATTCCTTTTATATATAAAGAAAGCCACAGATTTACTATTGCATTGTTTTTGTAATTTTTTTGCCTAAGCGATGTTGCATGTTGCCTTCGAAGTCTAAGGAAGGAAAACTGATAGGCAGCCACAAATTTCACAATAACCCACCCTTGTGATTGCGAAAACTACTCACATACAACAAGGGTTACCCAAGCAAATTTTCCCAAGATACCTGCTACTTTTTGTATATATTTTTTTCTGCAAGAGCTTTCAGAATTTAAGCTTTTGATGTGCTATCAGGGTCCAAAAAACATCACGTGTTGATAGTGTTTTCCACCGGATGAATTCATCTCGTGTGTGTAGGCCAATTGTGTATATTAGTGAATATATATATACATATATATATATATATATATATATATATATATATATATATATATATTATTTTTTAGCAACTACTCGTTAGATGATGACTCAGTTTAGGTATGGATTTTTACTTTGTAAATATTTTGCTGTTTTGTTTGTTTTTTTTTAACTTGTTAGTTTTAGATTTTACTTTTTCACTCAAGTTAAAACAATTTATTTACCATACAACGGCATCGCTGCTAGAGCTTTTGTATGCGATAGATTTATGTAAGGTATTACAACCAAACTGAAATGCAAACGTCTTATCTTCCCAGTACCGACAATCTTTTGATGGACAGGGTATAGTTAAACTTAACACAAAATACAGGCTACTACTTAGGAACTCGACCGGTAAGCGAGTAACAAAGATTTTTCGATTTTGAAAACATGCGTTTTTCTCAACACTGGCAAGTATTATTATGAAATTAAAAACTAAACTGATATTTCTGCATTACTTTTGTTTTTGCAGGCAATTTTTTAGAAAAATTACTTTTACATAAAGCGTAAAATATTTCTCCATGTCAAAACACACCTAGGTCAAATGGTGTCGAAGTCTTTTTCCAATTGATTTATTATCCATGCTTAAAGATGGAACCCATATTCTAATCTGAACAAATACACCTCATTAATATCCTAAGCTTATAAAAAAAATTATGATTTTTCTTTGTTTGGTATTTCTTGAGCGATAAAACTCTAGTGGAACCGCTCTTGTATATAAAAATAAATTACACGACTGGATCACATTTACTTGCTCATACGTGCGGTCACATTTGTAGAATAAAATTTAAAAAATTAAAGTTAACATCAAAGCATTTATTCAATATTTGTGGCTTTTAATTATTCGAATAAAATGCGTTAAATTATATTGAGTGAAATAATTTAAACGCCGTTTTTTTTCTTTAGAAAATGTTAAAAAAGTGTTATTTTTTTCAAATTTTTAGGAGCGGTTTTTAAATAAAACAGTTTTTTTCTAACAACTTTTTTAAAAAAAATTAAAAAAAATAATTCAAGAATACAAACTTAATCACAAAAATAACATACATTTAAAAAAAAAAATAAAAAAAATAATCAATTACCCGTTTTTAAAATATTAATTTAAAAAAAAAAGTTTTTTTTTATATTATTAAAAATATAAAAAAAAGGTTTCGAAAAAAAAATAATGCGAAATTACTTAAGCTAAACATCTTCTTGAATATCAATTTTGATTGTAAACCAGTCCAATGGGAGGTACCGTTTTTAGCCCACCATATTAATTTTTTTTCCCAAAATATAAGTCTTGCCTACAATATAAATAAAAAAAATATATTAAAATTTGAAGACGATTGGCCCAACCGTTTAGGCGGCAGTTCAAAATACATCGGTACAGACAGACAGACAGACAGACAGACGGACAGAGTTTTGCCAGTAACTCAAATATGTTTCTCTATCATCGTAATGTCATGTTTGATTGTTATCTCAAAATTTTTAATCTGCACGAATGCATAACTTGTATTATAGTACCTATAATCGCAAGTAAAAACACTGGCGAGCTGATAGATTAACTTAATGTACCATCTTTTCGTTCAGTAAACAACCAAAAACGTCTATGGCTTCCACATAATCCCACATCCTAACAGAAAACAAAACATCGTCCATTTTTGATAGACGTCAAAAATAAAAAAAAAATACATCTAAAATGATACCTAAAAAAAAAATATAATGAATCCCTTCCACCCCAACTTTGTTCTCTACACCAAGATGCTAATAAAGCTGCGACCTAGTTTCCCAAGCCACGAACAGACCTGAGGTTTATTTTTGTTCCGCATGTTTTCTGGCGTTTGTTTCAACTCCGAAGACACGATCATCAGAGACACTAAAAGTGAAGTTAGATCTACTGTAAGTATACTTAGCTTGAAATGCGAAGAAGAATATGTGGGGTTCCTCTGGAGACGACTTGCTACTTCTGTACCAGCTATGCCTTCTCGTCTCCGGTTGAGCGTTGTTGAGTTTGTTGTTCCGGTAATGTATACTTCAGCGAAATTGAAAGTGATTTGGGTCGTCGTCGTCGGCGATTATCGTTATTTCTTTAATTCTTTCTTTCTTCTTTTTTGTTTGGATTTGTATGAACCTCGTTCCGGCTTGGAATCGATGATGATGATTCTTGAATTTCCCACAATGGAGCCCACGTCTGGTTGTTGATTCACAGATGCCTCAAGACAGTGCAGAGATATGGATAATGGATCTCCTTTTTTGTAACTCGTGATCCAATTTTTTTTTTTTGTGTCGTCTTGCTTCGATTCGCTTTGAGTTTCACACGTCACATCATTAAAATGCCATTCATTCTCCAGGTGTTATATAACAACCTCTTCGTAGGTACGCTCATAGGTTGGTTAAGCTATTGGTGGTGATTTTCGGAAGTTCAATAATCATGCAGTTTTGAAAGAAGGATAATCAAGCGAGGTTACTTGAGTAGACGTTGTCAACGATTGTTGGTTGGAGCTGAAGACAAAGGTTTTTCTTTT
The DNA here is from genome assembly GCA_963971375.1 of Platycheirus rosarum. NCBI lineage: Eukaryota > Metazoa > Arthropoda > Insecta > Diptera > Syrphidae > Platycheirus > Platycheirus rosarum. The sequence continues at coordinate 112,912,302 of OZ020508.1, forward strand.
TGTTCTCGCCTTATTTAATTGTGCTGTACAATTAGGATAAATAACACGATCAGTGCCGAAGTTAAGAAAAACCTTCTGGATAAATATCAAAGGTTCCCATAGTTGAAGTGCTGAAGACAGAAAAATCTATTTACATTCTTTAAAGGGTGAATTGGGTTAAGTGTTTGGTAATGAATTAGTATCTAAAAATTTAAATATATGAATTCAAGTTTGAGTTTTAAAGGTTTTGGTATTTGAAGTTAGCAGAAAATGTTTTTGATAAAGTAAAAGTTGTTTTTTTTAGAGGTGTAGTGATGTTAGTTACTTTATTCAAAAGATAATCTTTTGGCATTATAATTTAAATATGATTTTTGGCATATGACTGCCACGGCTGGCTCGGCAGTTTTGTTTATTGACGTATCCATTCAACTAAAAGTGAGCTTCATCGGTTAACAAAATTCGATTAGTAAAATTGGGATCAACGGCAATCTTGTCTTGGGTCCATTCACCAAATCTACGCCTTGCTAGGTGATCCTGTGGCTTTAATTCTTGCACGAGTTGGATTTTGTAAGCGTTTTCGTGCTTACAAAATCCAACTCGTGCAAGAATTAAAGCCACAAGATTTCAAGATCTTATAGTTCTACGCTTCTGACTTCTTCTTTACTTCTTCTTTACTGTACGACGTCTCTGTGGGTGGGTATTATCGTTTAGAGTAAACGTGGTGCGAAAACGTTCCATAGTTCGAATTATTTGCTCTGTTGGACGATTATGTTGTAGGTAAACTGGAAGTAGTGCGCGATAAGTACATATTTCGAACAGAAACATGATTTTCAAAATAAATTTGCACAATTTGGAAACGCTCTTCAGAAGTCAGTCTATTTATGTATGTTGAAATGCTAAACAAAACTAAAAAAATAAATCACTTGACAGCTGACAAAATGGCCGCCAGTTAAAATAGTGTTACCAACTTAAACTTATATACCGATAAAAAAGCACCCTTTACATAAATGAATAATTGTGTGTAAACGACGTAAACGTACATACGTTATGTACCTATATGCAATTTTGTAGGTATATAAAAAAATTGTTAAGTATGAAAATAACGTGATTGACAGTTTCTTCAATTCCAACCCCTGGTATAAAATTATTTGTAATATTTATTTTACTCAATCGAAAATGTGACTTCTTGATATCCTGGTGTCTTGCATTTAGGATCAATTATTAAAAAGAATACTCAAATATATTAAGCCTAATATAAAAACTCGTATATACTATACAGTACAACACGAACATAAAATAAATTGCACGACTGGATCGCACGTACTTGCTCATATGTGCGGTAACATCGTCGAATAAATTTAAAAAAATGCACGACTGGGTCGCACGAACTTGTTCTTATGTTAGATAATTGCTTAGTGGCTGCATATGTATGTATATAAAGGGTGTTTTTTAGACGTGTGGTTTTCAAGAAGAAATAAAACGTTCACTCGAAGTAGCCAGTTGCATTCCTCCCCTTAAAAGTTTCTCCCGTAATACTCGTCTCGCAAGGAATGCTCATCAGTTCACCCTGGAGCCCAATTTCGGAAGTACCGTGAAATATAGGGATTCTTTTTTTAGCCGAACATTACGAATTTGGAATAGTTTACCCGGCGGGATTTTCCCTTGCCATTTTGATCTGCTAACATTCAAAACCAATGTTAATCGGCACCTCCTATCTCTCCCCTCCCTATCTTCGTAATGCCCGCGCAGTGTGTTCTACATTAAAAAGGAAACAAATAGTCCCTTGTGCGCGCGTTAATTATATAAAAAAAAAATATAGTTTAATGTTATGGCCAAGAATTTAGCTTGATTATAAAAATAAGGGTTTGCATTATGTTTTAAAAATGATTTCGGGGAAGTGGCCGCCGCGGCTGGCTCGAATAAATTCCAGCCGAGGCTCAATTTTGAGAAAATCGGGATCGGTGGCCATCTCGTTTTGGGCCCATTCACCAAACGTGTGCGCTTGATGGTCGTTCGGCTTCAATTCTTGCACGAGTTGGATTTTGTAAGGCTGCGAGATCCATCCGCAAAATCTTCCATAAAGTGGATGGGCATATCTCCAATTGGTGCGCGCGATGGCAGATGGACTCATTCGGGTCTTCTTCGACGCTCTGCTCCACCGAAACAAACTATTCTTTTGGTAATAAATTTGCACAATTTGCAAACTTGTTCGGGAGTAAGTCTATTCATTATGAAATGGCAAACCAAACAAAAGCATAAATCAAGTGACAGCTGTCAAAAAGACCAATTCCGAAAGAAGTATTGCCAGATTGAAAACCACATATCTATTAAAATAAAAAAATATTTTTTTTAAGAAAATTCTTTTCTCGGAAAAACTAAGTATGCACAAAAATTTTAAAACTGAATGTCTATCGAGGAAAAAAAAATATTGAAAATCGTTCGACCAGTTTTTTTAAGTGTTTTTTTTTGAAAAACTTTTCATATATGAAAATTATTTAAAAAAAAATTCAAGCAACCCATTTTAAAAAATATTTCGAAAACCAATTTTTTTTTAGAAATTTAAAAAATCGAAAAAAAAAGTTTTTGAGAATTTTGAAATGCAATATTAATTGATTTATAAGTGACTTCCTGTGTGCAAAATTTTATTGAAATCCGGATACTAGTTTGCGATTAAACCGCATTTGAAAAAACCGGTTATATGAGTACCTCTCGTTATAGAGCAAATTTCAAAAAATTCGTTCTAACTGAAATATGTATTGTTGTAAAAAAAATAGAACCCTGAAAGTTTTATCAAAATCGTTAGAGCCGCTTTTGTTAAATTTTGTTGTTAAAAATTGTATGGCACGTACCGTCATTTTTCGACCTAGAGCAAAAATGAAAAACACCCCCCGAGATACTACCTAATAAATACTAAATACCAAGTTTGAAGCAAATCGCCCTAACCGTTTCGGTTGTAGAGACGCGAACAGACAGACAGACAGAGAGACAGACAGACGGACGGAATTTCCGGACCCACTTTTTTCAACTTCTATATTATCGTAATGTCATGTTTGATTGTTAGATTTTTTTTGTTTGCACGAATCCATAACTTGCATATTAGTACCTAAATCGCAAGTAAAAAGGCACGACTGGGTCGCACATACTTACTCCTATGTGCTAATCCTTTTTAAGTGCACACGTCTTTTTGATAAAAGATTTAATTTTAGTTTTTTTTTTTTTGACGTGCAACTTCTTTAGAATCGTTGTAGGTTGAAGCTCGAACGAACATGCGTCACGACATAAAATATAGGACTAGCTTTTACCCGCGACGTCGTCTGCGTTGACTTAATATTAAGCATTTTGCTTAAATTAGGTTTTTCGTAAAATTATAATTTATTTTTATTGAAATAGTGAATATCTAGTCGTTTTTCTAATCGAAGTGATATTTCTCTATAACCGTATATTTTCATATCTCTATATTTCTATATCCTTAAATATCTCTATATCTATATGTCTCTATATCTCTATGTATCTATAACTTTGTCTCTATATCTCGGTATCTCTATATTCTATGTCTTTATATCTCTGTATCTCTATATCTTTATATCTTTACAACTCTATTTTCCTATATCTCTATATCTCTTAATAGTATAGTGAACCCTGTAACTCTTCCGTCTACCAGACTTTACAAATTCATGCTGTCGTTAAGGCACAGAAGTATATCAAACAAATCTCCAGAAATGCAGTATTTCACATTTAAAACTCCCACAGGAACCGTGCATTTTTTCTGGCCTATGTTTCAATCCAGCACATTATTTATCTACACACTAAGTTTCATCCAAATCCGTAAAGCCGTTGAGGCGTTATTAGGGAACAAACATCCAAACATACAAACATTCACATTTATAATATACATACATACGTAGGATTATTTCTCCTCAGCGCCACATATCATATCAATTTTTTTCTAAACGCCTTCTTTTTATTATTTTTATTTGAATACAATTATAAATAATATGGTCTGATTTTGAGTCTAATCGGTCCCTAAATTTGAATTTTCGAAAAAAGCGCCCCTAGCGAGAATTATTATACTAGCTGAAAATATTTCTTACAACATAAGCTATTTGTCTGTGAAAGTCCCGTCAAAATTGGACCATAAATAAGAAATTTTAAGATAAAAAACAACTATCGGAGCGCCACCTGGTGGGTAATTAAAAGTAGCCTAATAAGTTACTCCATAGGATATCTGCTATCTGCAAGTGAAAATCCCCGCCAAAATCGTTGCAGCCGTTCCCGAGATTAGCCGGGAACAAACAGAGAGACAGACAAAAAATCCTGGCATCGATATCTATCTGATAATTTGATGAAATTGTTTTTCCGACTTTCTTGAAACTTATCGTTATACATTGGATAATATACGATTATGACTGAATTGTAGCCTATGTGTTATTCTGATATGTAAGCTATATTATTTTGAAGTTTCATCAATATCCATTCAGTAGTTTTTGCGTGAAAAAGCAACAAAGATACATACATATGTACATACATACATCACAATTTTTCACGTTTATAAAATTAGTAGGATTGTTAGCTTTTGCAGTTTTATAGTGTATTCTTTTCACTTGTTGTTTAATGTTTATAATATAATTTGCTAATAGAAAGATATAAAGGACTTTTTTTAATTTAATTTTCATTTTGGTATGGAAAAAATTGAACAACTGGCATAGAGATTCGTGGGAATCAGCAGTAGAGCAATAATGCTAGGTATATAGGCCTATATAGGTCCCAATAACTATAATTTACTTTTTGAAATCAAATTAATTAAAATAGCTTAATTATGTTTGATGGATCGATAAACGTATGGTGTGGGTAGGTATTAATGGAATTTATTAGGAATATTAGGTTATTATAATAAGGTTGGAAGGAAGGTAGGTACTAAAATTAAGATACACATTCCAACTACTGTCAAGCAAGTGGGTATAGAGACAATATTAAAAGTTAACACAGTGGTTTTGTTTATTTTGGGGCGGGTACTTCGAATGAAATGTTTGCATTCAGTAGTAATCGAATAGTTTTTTTATTTGTTAATTGTTTTGTGTGTTTATCATAGGCTTCCTTATTTATTCTGTGTGCTTTTATGATGACGAAATGCTTTAAAATACGTAGATATGTATGTAGGTTGTCACCTACTTTTATTTGACTAATGGCTAGGGCTTAGTCGAGCAATACAATTTTGGGGAAAATATTAAAGAAATAATTTTTTTATGAAATCAAAAACACTATTCATAACGTTTTTTGGAAAAAATGTTGTAAGCCATCTAATTTCTTTTGCTGTTTTCTATTTTATGAATTTTTCATTTCAAAATCGTTCGAAGAGTTTAAAAAAAAAAAAAAAATTTCAATAACTTTTCGAAAAAATATTAAATTTTTTTTTTTTTAGGTATGTCAATTTAAAGAAATCTTATTGATACTAGGAGAAAAAATTAAAAAAAATCTGTAGATCCGTTTTCAAAATATTCAAAAAACAAAATAATTTTTTTAAAAACCGTTTAGGCTGTAGGAAGCGATACGGACAGACAGACAAACAGACGGACGGAATTTCCGGTCCTACTTTTTTTGACTTCTCTATCATCGTAATGTCATGTTTGATTGTAAATTTTTTTTTACGAATGCATAACTTGCCTTTTAGTCCCTATAAATCGCAAGTAAAAATATATGTTTATCCAAGTTTTCTTAAATGCAAACATCGAATGTAAGAAAGAAGAGTTTTTATAAAGGGTCATTCATTAACCGCTTCCTAACTTTAAATTTAAATAAAGCAAAGTGTCTGTGAGATATCGTCGAATTTTTGTATTTGTTTGAAAGGCCTATTAATGGCATTATGTGCTAAATATAACACAGTTTAAATGTCCACCGCGGCTTATCTTTTTCATGCTTTTAGGGCATAAATCAGGATGAGTTTGACCTTGACCGATGGCATTGGTTATGTTGGTTTTGAGGGCTTCTGTGGTTTGTGGCCTATTCGCAAGACCTGCGACTTAAGAAAACCCCACTAATAAAAGTTCAATGGGGTCTGCTCGTGCAGAATGTCCAATGTGGCATGAGCTGTGTGGCACGTGACCCCGTCCTGTTGAAACCAGATGTTGTTGGTGTCCATATCATCCAATGCAGGCCAAAAGAAGTTGGTAATCATCGACCTATAGCGCTCGCCGTTGACGGTGATGACCTGGCCAACATAGTTCTCAAAGAAATATGGACCAATGACACCGCCAGCTCTAAATCCACAACAAACATTGCCTCTATCGGGATGTATTTATTGGACGCTCTTGGATTGGTATCGTCCCAAATATGACAATTGATTGAATAAATGACAGCCAATTTGACATATATAGCTTCAACAAAATAGCCGCTATCAACTGTCGGAAGTCCCTATTAGGAGAATCATTTTAAGAAATTATAAGAATTTTTTTTTTTTTTAACTGGAAAAAAAGACTGCAAAGGTTTGTTTGATTAGGTATAAATTTCTTATAAGCATACTTTTTTGTTCTAAAAATTGATTTAGGTGAGTTAGAAAGGCTTTCTTATAACAGTGTTTTTCTCGTATGTATATGCGTTTCTTATATATTATATAGACACGTTTAATTTCGAAGAAAGTTTTAGGGACTTAACCTATGCACCCAGGAAAGGCAGAAAAAACGGAAAAAATCAATGAATGATTTAAAGCATAAATTTGTGATTTAAATGCAGTACATACGTACTTCTTACAAAAAATCGATCTCATTTACAAAGGCTATCTCATTTGAGAGATTTCCGTATGCAGAAAAAAGCATGATCTCAATAAAATGAGGTAAAGCTCTTAAAATATTGAGACTCGAATTTACTTGCCTCAGGAAGTACAATGGCTTAATATTTAAATATTGTTGCACCCGTTGAGTCAACAGGAAATTATAAAATTCTTTGTAGACTTGCCCCAAACCCAGGTTTTTTTTCAAAATGATGATTTTCAGGAAGGTCGATAGACAAATAAAATTAAAAAAAAACCGAAGATTTCGCCAGCAACCAAAGTTTGCTTTCGAGAATCATCGTTTAAGTTGGTGAAAAAAATGTGAATAAAAAGGAGTACTTGAATAAGTTCCCGAATTAGGCGGAAAAAAGACAACTATGTGTTAACTTGGTTGAAAAAACTATTCATTTCCTTCTTTTATTTGGGTAATAGATTGCACTCATGTGCGTGTTACTAAGCTTAACCGCCATAGTGATGAATACAAGAACAGAAAAGGTAGGTCAATTCTTGAGTAACCTCTTAAAAAGTATTTTTTTTTTGATCTGACTGAGATCATGAAATTAGACACGTCTCTTAGATACCGAATTGAGCTTTGTCTCATTGCAAATGCTCAATCTTGTAATCTAGAGCTCATTTATTAAGCTATTTCTCGAATGAGCAAAGCCTTTTTGCATACCAGCCACTATGCTACCTAAAGGAATTCTGAGATTTTAGCATTTTTATTCTCATATCCACGCATATTAAGTCCTTGTTAAGTTTTTTCCGACTAGCAGATTTTTAATGTAGACGGTCTAAGCTTTCATTTGATACCCCATTTGTTCATTATGTTCATTAACTCTATCCCAATGAGGTAAACCAGCACCAAAAATCTAACTGGAAGTGGCCATTTTTACGCCAAAGGGACAAGAAAAAGTTTGTCCGACCATCGGTTTTGTACATTTTATGTAATCTGCCATTTATTTATGGCAAAATTTTCCATTGATTAGATGAGGTAGGCCTTCCTAAGGCGGCCTCTCCTACTATAGGTAGTAATTCTTTCGGTTTTCTCAACAGGTGTTGGTTAGAATTATCAACAAAGATTTGGATAAGAACACGTGTCGAGAATATTGCTGCCGCTGAAGCTTCAGTTGCAGAAAGCCCAAATGTGTCTCTCACGCGTCGTTCTCAAGCGTTGGGCATCTCTGTGACGTCGTTGTGGCCAATTTTGCGAAAAGATCTTGGCCTACATCCTTACAAGATTAAATTGACGCAAGAACTGAAGCCGCTTGACCACCAGAAGCGTCGTATGTTCGTGAATTGGGCTGAGCAACAACTTGAAAATGATTCGGATTTTCATCGAAAAATCATCTTCAGCGATGAGGCTCATTTCTGGCTGAATGGCTTCGTCAATAAACAAAATATGCGGTATTGGTCAGGCAGAAATCCACACGTACTCTATGAGTCATCATTGCCTGCCGAACAAATTACGGTTTGGTGTGGTTTATGGCCCGGCGGCATCATTGGGCCGTACTTCTTCCTTGATGATCAAGACCGGCACGTTACTGTGAATGGGGATCGCTACCGTTCAATGATAACCGAATATTTTTGGCCCCAATTAGATGATATTGACTTGGAGGACTTGTGGTTCCAACAGGACGGCGCCACAAGCCACACAGCGAATGTCACAATCAATTTATTTGTTTAAACCAAGTTTGGAGAACGTGTTATCTCACGAAATGGTCCAGTCGCTTGGCCGCCTCGGTCGTGCGATTTGACGCCGTTAGACTATTTCCTGTGGGGCTACGTCAAGTCTATGGTCTATGCCAACAAGCCAGCGACGATTGATGAACTTCGTACGAATAGCGAACGTGAAATTGCAGCAGTATCGGCCGATTTATGCTTGAATTGAAATTGGGTTCAACGTCTGGATTTCTGCAAGGCAAGCGTGCCCGTGGTGGCCATGCAAAAGAAATCGAGTTCCATACATAATGGCATCGAACGTACTTTCACAGGAATAAACAATTTTATTGATATCCAAAACCATTTTTTGTTTGATTTAAAAAAAAATTGTAGCGCTCTTATTGAAAAACCCTTTATTATTATCCTTTTATTGAATCTCATGATCTTCTTTATTACCCTTCAGTTTATATGGTCCAGCTTACCGAAACCTTATTAAAAATGTATGTCCATAGATACCTGTCACATTCTTATACGACAGTCTTACCGTTTGATTTTGTTGTGAATAAAATATGCTGCTTCGTTTGAGCGGCCGCAGATATAATTCAAGACAAGATCCGGCATTTATTTCCATTTAAATCACATTCTACGTCACTAAAATGCGGTTCCAACGACACAAACTTCAATATGCGATCAGCTGACTGTGTAAACATCATTTTAGTGGGAAGAAAATAAAAAGCGCGGGATTTAGTTTTTCTTAAGCCCACTCATTTATTTTGCATGCTGGGGTAAAGAGGTAAAGTGTGGTACAGCAATCTTTAAACACGACTTGCAACTAGAACTAGTACAATATTTGAAATACTATGCGTTTCTATTCTTCACTTTAGCAGCAAGAGAAAAAGCGACTTGAAACTTGAAGTTGCACTTAGACCGCTTTTTTTATTCTTCCTCTTTGTGTGTTTCTTCTTTTCTTGCCAGTTTGGCATTCTTCTTTTACTTGTACAGCTCTTCGCCATTACGATTACGACGACGTGTTTTTTTATGTTGTGTTTTCACTTTCTATAATAAAGATATATATTATGTACATATGTAACCAAATCGACACGGTGACCCAGATAACGTTCGGAGGCTTGAGTTTGTTGTTATTTTTCCTAGTTTTATAGTCTAAACCAGTTTGAGGCTTATTTGTTCATTCGTTGGTATTGTTATTGGATTTTGACAGCTGCTGGTGTGGTTACTTACACCTTGTATTTATAGCTTTGGTAGTAGAATAGCTGCTATTGAACTAAAATTCGTCCATGTCCAAAATTATGTATTTATTAATTTTTTTTATTTGCAAGAGTGTAAGTGTGCACTTGCTTCCAGAGTTTTATTGCCATATCCAATCTTCTCTTTACTGCAATATTTTTTTAAATCGCTCTTTATAATAGTCAAACGTAATGGCACTTTTGTAACAAGATTTTTGGAAAAAAAATTGAGCACACACGACACAATCTAAACAATCTAAATAAACAAACACTGTCAAAATTAAAACCACCATATCAAACGTTTTTCTAGTAAATGTAAAGTTTGTTGTACACTATTTATATAACAATTAATTAACAAGAATACTATTTAAGCAATTGTAGGACTGATTTTGATAAAATTGTGTTTTCTATTTTTACTTGCGATTATAGGGACTATAAGGCAAGTTATGCATTCGTAAAAAAAAAAAAAAAAATTCTAACAATCAAACATGATATTACGATGATAGAGAAGTCAAAAAAAGTGGGTCCGGAAATTCCGTCCGTCTGTCTGTCTGTCTGTCTGTCTGTCTGTCTGTCTGTCTGTCTGTCTGTCTGTCTGTCCGTATCGATATCTACAGCCTAAACGGTTGGGCCGATTTGATTCAAACTTGGTATATAGTATTTTTAGAGTGCTCTACCCGACAGTTTTTGGAATTGGCATTCTAGCTCCAAAACTAACGGTACCTGCCATATAACTTTTATTAAAAAACTTATTTTTCTCGAAAACGGCTCCTACGATTTTGATTAAACTTTCAGAATGATGTTTTCTGTGCAAAATCTATCTTTTAATTTTAACGGATTTTTCAGAAAAAGTTTTATAACGGTACCTCCCATATGACCGGTTTTTTAAAATCAGACTTTCTCGTCAACTAATTGACGGATTTTGATGAAATTTTCAAAATATGTAGTGTTTTATGATTTAAATAATATTGCTTATCAAAATTTTCAAAAACATTTTTTTTTAAATTTTAATAATTTTTTTAAAAAAATATTTAGTTTTTTGAATATTTTGAAAACGGATCCATAGATTTTTTTTTAAATTTTTCTCCTAGTATAAACTATAGATTTCTTAAAATTGACATACTAAAAAAAATTTTAAAATATGTTTTCGAAAAGTTTTTCAAAAAAAACATTTTTTTGAAAAAACTGGTCGAACGATTTTGAAATGAAAAATTCATAAAATAGAAAACAGCAAAAGAAATAAGATGCCTTACAACATTTTTTCCAAAAGACGTTATGAGTAGTGTTTTTTTGAATTCATAAATTTTTTTCCCCAACATTTTATTTCATATTGCTCGGCTAAGCCCTAGCCAAGCCATTAGTCAAATAAAAGAAAGTGACAACCTACATTACATACATACTTACGTATTTTAAAGTATTTTTCATCATCATAAAAGCACAGAATAAATAAGGAAGCCTTTGATAAACACACAAAAACAACTAACAAATAAAAAAAAACTATTCGATTACTACTGAATGCAAAAATTTCAATCGAGAAAACAAAAGTTTACACCTTCCTATAAATAAACAAAACCACTGTGTTAACTTTTAATATTGTCTCTATACCTACTCGCTTAACAGTAGTTGGAACGCGTATCTTAATTTTAGTACCTACCTTCCTTCCAACCTTATTATAGGTACCTAAATCCTTTATAAATTCCATTGGTCCCATATTGGGACGTATAAAGGTCCCTTTACCTAGCATTATTGCCATACTGCTGATTCCGACGAATCTTTATGCCAGTTGTTCAAATTTTTCCATACGAAAATGAAAATTTAACTGAAAAAAGTCCTTTGTATCTTTCTATTAGCAAATTATATTATAAACAGTAAGCAGCAAGTGGAAAGATAATACACTAAAAAACTGCAAAAGCTAACAATCCTATATATTTATGTGTTTATCCCTTTGTCGTGACGCATGTTCGTTCGAGCTTCACCCCAAAACGATTCTAAGGAAGTTGCACGTCATACAAAAAATATTAAAATAAAATCTTTGTCAAAAAGACGCCTGGACTTAAAAAGGATTAGCACATAAGAGCAAGTACGTGCGACCCAGTCGTGCCTTCTATTATGTATGTATTTGAAACATTTTTTTTTAATTTTGGTAAACAGTTTCTTTAAAATTATCAGTACAATAGTTGCTCACAAAAAAAAATGCAGAATTTCACAAGAACTCTCTAGTTATGACTTCCAAATTACGAGTATAAGCGTGAGTGAAAAATTTATTTTCTGGCACGCAACCCTTCAATCCACTACTAGAGGCGCTGTTATTTTTTCGGGAAGTGTATAGGTTAAGGACAGTGTAAAAGCCACTCAGCTGCGACTTCTAAATAATAAGATATATGCAAGTAAAGGTGTGAGTGAAAATTGTATTTTCTGGCACACGACCTTTCAATTCGCTCCTGAAGGCGCAGTAATTTTTTCGTAAAATGTATGGTGTATGGATCGGGTAGCTTAAGTACCTATCTAACAGTATAAAAAATACTCAGCTAGGACCTGCACACAACGACTTATATGTGTACAAATTGTGAGCGAAAATATGTATTTTCTGACAAGAGTAATTTATGGTGTACTACTAGTTGCCATATTAAGTCATTTGCGTTAAAATGCACTAGAATGAAAAACTTGCCGATTTTCAATATTTTTTCATCAATTGCGAGGGGGCGGATGGGGCGTGGTTGTGAAATTTTGTGTTTTGTATCTACAGGGCATCATAAACAAAATATCAAAAATTCTCTACCCGACCTTTTGTAATGTAACCCCCTTTTTTCAGTCTTCATTTATTGGTTGGATAGATAGACAGACGGAATAGCGGACAAAATAAAACAAGTGATGTTTAGTTTTTATTTCAACTTGTTTGGTATGCAAGAATATAAGACCTATTTATGTATATATCGCAAGTAAAATCAAAACAATAAGCCTTTGAACCTTATGACTACAATTTTTTGCAAATTCAATTCAATTGATGAAAATAATTATTTTACATTTTTTTTCACTTTTGAATGAGAAGAATTCTAAATGCATTTGATAATCGATGAGATGAATTCTTTTTATGAAGGTTAATTGGTTGAATTTGTTTTTCTTTGTTGTTAAAATGCTATTATAATTTAATTGGATTGATAGAGGTAAAAAACATTGAAGTTCTTTATTTGTTTTTGATTATTTATTTTAAGTGCAGCAAAAAATTGCATTTTCTTTAGAATCGTTGTGGTTTGAAGCTCGACAGGATAGACACATAAATATATAGGATTGTTAGCTTTTGCAGTTTTTTTTTGAAAAACTTTTCGAAAACATATTTTATTTTTTTTGATTATGTCAATTTAAAGAAATCTATAATTTATACTAGGAGAAAAATTAAAAAAAAAATCTATGGATCCGTTTTTAAAATATTCAAAAAACAAAATATTTATTTTTTTTAATTATTAAAAATTAAAAAAAATGTTTTTGAAAATTTGAATAAACAATATTATTAAGATCATAAAACACTATATATTTTGAAAATTTCATCAAAATCCGTCAATTAGTTAACGAGAAAGTCTGATTTTAAGAAACCGGTCATATGGGAGGTACCGTTATAAAACTTTTTATGAAAAAATCATTAAAACTTCAAGATAGATTTTGCATAGAAAACACCATTCAGAAAGTTTTATCAAAATCGTAGGAGCCGTTTTCGAGAAAAATAAGTTTTTCATTAATATGGCAGGTACCGTTAGTTTTGGAGCTAGATTGCCAATTCCAAAAACTGTCGGGTAGAGCACTCTAAAAATACTATATACCAAGTTTGAATCAAATCGGCCCAACCGTTTAGGCTATAGGCATCGATACGGACAGACAGACAGACAGACAGACGGATTTTCCGGACTTACTTTTTTTGACTTCTCTCTGCATAACTTGCCTTATAGTCCCTATAAATCTCAAGTAAAAAGGATATATTGAAAATAAATCTTGTCCTATTCTTTAGCTAGTTGAGCAGGTATAAGACAAATGTGAGTTTTTTTTTAAGATTTTTAACTAAGATGAGAACAAAAAATATTCTCAGGAAATTCTTTTTTAAATCAAAACTCTTTATTTTATTGATGTTAACTATCCAATGTCCGTTTCCGTACAGATTCACCTCCTATTTAAAATAATTTTAGTAGTACAAATTTCACGAACGAGTCAATTAGGTTTTTTTCTGAATCTGAAAAATATATACGAAAATATTCCACTTTTTTATGTAATATAACACTAGCACCCCATAACTCAAATTTTATATTAAAACTTCCAGTACTTTTACTGGAATAAAAAACAATAAAAATACGAAGCCATAACTTAAAGTCATGAGAACAAAAATGAAGGGAAAAAGACCAACGAACTATGCTCCAGCAATTGCATGTGGTTCTAGTCCAATAATTCAATCATAAACCACACCACCATCCACCACTACCACTGCTCCGCCAACCAACAACCTCAGGCATTCAACCACCAATACCAATCTTCGATTACAAAAGACACAAACTCAGCAGTCTTCATATTTCCACCACACTATCTTCTCTAAGTCACGATCGTGGCGGAACAATAGTTTGAAGTAACGTACGCAAAGCTAGTGTTTAAAGAATCCAACAATAGGTAAAGAGCTTCTGCTTCTATACTATATGGAGAATTACTATGCCCTTAGACACGCTATCTATATTTGCATTTTGCAGGAAGGACATGAGGTTCAGTGTTGCAATGCTTCGGGTGTATCTTTTCCGCGACAACATGTTCTGGATTCCTAGCAGTTACATGATTGAAATTTAGGCAATCACAGTTCACATTTACATCCCTCGAATGCGCAATCTGCCATCAAGATGGCCTTTCGTGATGTACATTCCGCAAGAAAACGCGATCACCCCAGAGTCATATTCGATTATAATAATGCCCGACGATGAGTACTTGACTATGTTAGTGCTCTACAATGGAAATTGGATCACATTATGCAAGGAACTATGTTTGCATTAATTCAGATCAAAATGAAGTTGTTAATTAGTCTTGAGTACAGCAGCACATCAAGATGGGAACTCCAAACAACTTTATGCCACCAAGTGTAGTGACGCCGGCCGCACCGCTACTGTTCATTCGATAAGCCACCACGCTCCAATGTTGTGATATTCCCAATCATAACCATCACAACATATTCGTGCTTAGCCCCGAGCGGTTTGTCTATTGTCTAAGTCACTACATATGTATAGACTGAAAAATCTTGCATCTGGTTAGCATTAAAAAAAGTCCTTGTACAAAATATTAGGCACAAAGCTGGACTAAAAGATGAATTGCCCTGATTATTCTCATATCCCCAAGCCACTCAAGCTCCACCTAACTTCCTTTAGTAATACACCATCAGCATCATCATCATCCATCTACTGGCAAAATTGCGAAACCTTCGCAACCATGCAATGCGGGTCGGTCCAACATAAAAAAAACTACAATTCGTTTGGAAAATTATAATCACTCTCGTATTAGGTTGATTGGTTTTGCTTTTCTTGAAGTTTTGTATCTTTTTTCGTGCTACTCCTCGCCTTTTGTAAATTTAGCGTGAAAATGCATAACAAAAGCAAGCAGTGCCGACCGTATAAATCTCCAGGTGCTTACTCTTATTGTCGATATGTATAGAAAGATAGATAGACGCAAATACTTTTTTCTAATGGATGAATTGAATGGAAACACTTGGTTTTTATGTGAATAATGTTCCTCTCGTCATCGTATCGGACATTTGGATGAAGGTGTTAATCTTGGTCTAACAATTCGCATTTGGAGATACAGTTTACCACAATCTTGCATTCCAAAGAGGGAAATTAATTATTTAATGGACACTAGCTAGTTTCGTTCGCAGATCCAGCACTATATCCTATTGAAATTGGAAATGGAATGTTTTTTTTTTTTTAGTCCGTTTATTTTTAATTTAGATTTTATATAACATGGAGAATTACAATCCCAAAGCGCTTAACTAAAAATATTGCAAGTGATATTAATTAAATATGACCTAAAAGAAATAAAAAGGGTAATTTAAATTGGTAAGCATTAAACAATATTGCATTTAATATTTGGCAGAAATAGATGTTAACATGGTATATAAATATTGTAACTTGCAATATATGTACATTTGTACATTCGTATTATATAGACAAGTTTGAATATAAAATGCGAAGCCTAAAAAGTTAGTGACAAAAAAATGTCTGTATATCTGTCTGTCTGTCCAAATGTATGTATAACGATCGATCTGCAGCTCAAACGGCTAAAGTGATTGCCTTTAAATTTAGTATTTTTAGTTCTTTTGAAATTCTACAGACGGGTTTTTTAAATCCTGCATACCAATTTTTGTTGTATTTTTTTTTCTAAGTAATTAATCTTTGAAAATTAAAACTAATCAAAAAATCTAGTTTTAACTTTTTTATGGTCATCATTCGGTTTATTAATAAATGTAGTTTTGATACTTTTTTATAAGTTCAGGCCGTGTTATTTTTCTTCGTAAACGGTTACTTGTTTCTGCCAAGGACCTTGTCTTCTAATGTGATGAGGCATTTAAGAGCAAGTTAGTGTGACCCATTCGTGACCATTTTTTATTTCTTATGTGATCGCCAATTAATTAATTTATTTTTTTTATTTCTTTTTTTCTTTCTCAAAAACTGGTGATCCGATTAATATCAAAATTGATATTCAACAAAATGTAGGTAGCCTAATAAATTTCGCATTAATTTTTTTTCGAAAACTTTATTTTTGTATTTTAATAATATACATTTTTTTATCAATGTTTAGTTTTTTAAATGTATGTTATTTTTGTGCTTAAGTTTGTATCCTTGAACTATTTTTTATATTTATTTTAAAAAAGTTTTTTAAAAAACCGCTGTTCCTACGATTTTCTAAACAAAATTAAAACTTTTTACATTTCTTTAAGAAATAAAATGGAGTTTAAATTATTTCACGCAATACAATTTAACGTACTTTATTCGAACAATTAAAAATTTAAAAAAAATCTAATAAATGCTTTGATGTTCACTTTAATTATCTTAAATTTTATTCTACAACGTGACCGTACGTGCGCGTTCCAGTCGTGTATTTATTTCTCTTTCTGTAGGTATATAACTTTAATAGATGCTGGTTTTATACTTTTTGAAAAAAATCGAATCATAGCTCCAAGGAAGCAGGTGGGCCAGTTTTTTTTTGCTTACATTAAACATGACATTATGTTTATAGAGAAACATATTTGAGTTCGTGCCCAAATTCTGTCTGTACATGAGTCCTTTTGTCCGTCTATAACGGATGTATTTAGAACTACAGGCAGGTAGGTTTGGCCAATCGTTTTCAAATTTAAAACATAAGGTTATTTTTATTCTAACGAGGACTTTTAAATGTTTTTAGCTCAAATATTAATAGTAATAACCATAATAAAATTAAAGTAAAAGCTTATTTTTCTCATAAACGGATCAATAAATAAAAAAAAATCTGTGAACTATAATTGTTTGGGTTACTTTTTGTGAACAAACATTTTATGATGGTGCACCAAAAACGTTACCGACCATTTTTTTTTCGACTTTCTCGAGAAGTTACCTATTGTATATTGATATTCAAAAAAATTTAGGTAGCCCAAATAATTGTTTATTAACATTACAAAAAAACGGGTTTTTGCATTTTAATTTTTTTTTTATTTATTTAGTCCAAATCTGTAACACAAAATGCTTACGTAATGCCTCCGACATAGATAAACTATTCGATCTTTTTGTTA